>LS566876.1:184424-213058 GCA_900490775.1 Pristionchus maxplancki
GAGGGGGGAGGCGGGACGAACGGGTTGGGGGTCCTCCTCCACGAGCTCACGAACACACTCCGGCTCGTCAACAGAGGCGGCGGGCTGCAGCGGGGCACTGGGCACCACGGGCTCGTGCGCCTCCTCGTAGGCTTCGGGTGCGACCGGTGCAGCCGGTGCAGCACGAGGCTCCTCGACGGCCTCTGCAGCAGGTGCAGCAGGCTTCTCCTCCTCCTCTGCAGCAGGCGCAGTAGGCGTCGGCTCTGGCGACGACACCACGGGCTACAACGAGACACATATACATACACCACCTTGCACGACATTGCTTGTTTAGTGACTTGATACAATTCTCAACAGTCTAGATACAATTCCTCCTACACAATATCCTCCACCATCACGAGTGCTTACATCAACTATATATCTACCATTCAATCAATCAATAATCATTCCGCTACCGTACCTCCTCCTCCTCCGGTTCGGGACTCATGGGTGGCTGGGGCGTGGCGGGAATGATGGTGGGTGAGGCAGGCACTGGCAGGCCACCGGGCGTCGAGACGTCATCCTCTCCAAACGGCTCGTCAATCGACACACTGATCGACGGATGCGAGCCTGCGACCGACGCAGCAGCTGCAGCAGGTGCTGCATGCTCCTCCTCCTCGTGCTGCTGCACCGACGGGTCGGATGCAGCAGCTGCAGCCGTTGCAGCAACCACCTGTCAATGAACGACACCGTCAAGAGGGGTAGTAGTAGGATCGAAAAGCAGGCGTCATTCAACAGCTCCATGCTCGGGTTAGAAATCAAAGGCACTGACTATCGTAAACTAATTTCCATCTAATCGCAACGACAGCGTTGTATGCGTGCCAAACACCGGCGAGACGACACACTGGATACTGTAGTAATGGTAGGTCATTCCAGCGAGCACGTTAAGGGGGGCGGTAGGTCATGGAGTTAGCTGCACTCACCGTAGTTGCAGCCACAGCGGCGACTGCAGCTCCTGCAGCAACTTTGGCTGCAGCCGGCGACGCCTTGGCCGAGGTGGGGGCGGAAGTCTTGCCGTGAGGACGGGAGGGCGTCGAAGGGGCCGAGGAACGGGCAGAAGACGGAGCAGCAGATGACTTGCTGCTGCAAATCATCGAGATTAGGTCGCAACAAGTCAGTTTAAAAATAGGCTTGTGCAAACCAGTCGCAAAAGGGGCAACATTGATTGAACTTTTCAATGATTGTGACATAATAATAATTTAATGAAATCGATCAAGCACAGATTAACATTGAGTTTAATCTCCGAAGTATATCCTACTCATGAAACACAAAAATCAAGGTTGGGTCATCCACTCACACAATCGTCTTCTTGGCGACCTCCTCCTTCGCTCCGGAACGAGTCGGACCGCCGCGTGCAGCCGGTGCAGCTGCAGCCGCGGGCCGTGCGGTCGGGACGCTGGCGCGTGCCGGACGGGTCGCAGAAGTAGCTGCAGGGGCCGCGGGGCGAGAGGGCATCATCGAGGCACGCGCAGAGGCCGGCTCTGCAATGGGTGGTTTGAGTTTCACACTGAATTGAAATTGCTCAATGTTGTCGGTTAGCCAATTACAACAAGATTTATTTTTCAAATAACGCTACAACCTCAAACTCACTGGATGCGGGTGCAGAGGTGGGCGCAGCTCTGGCAGCGGGGGCTGCAGGGCGTGCAGTCGGTGCAGCAGAGGTGCGAGCGGCGGGCGCGGCACGCGTCGCAGCCGGCTTGGCTGCAGCAGGTGCAGCAGCCTTGGCTGCCGGTCGTGCAGCAGACGCGGCTGCAGCCGGTCTGGCTGCTCCTCCTCCTGCAGCAGGCTTGGCCTTGAGAGAGGCGGCGGAGGCGACGGCCGACTGGAGGAAGGGAAGGGCACGAGCACGATCGAGTGCCTGCTGGATGCGGGGAAGGGGCGCGGAACCTGCAATGGGCACTTTTATTACAGCTCATCGATTTCGACAGAATTGAGTCGGTCCTAACCACTCCAACTAATAAGCAGCAATTGCAACAACGAATAATCTGGAGCGGTAAAACCATTGGGTGGTAAAGCCAAATTAAGAAAGGGATCAGCTAAACATTTTTTTCTACTAGAAGTGATTTACCGAATCCATTGAATCAAAACCTCCTCGTCTTGATATTAATCGTCAGTGAAACCTAGCATCATCAAGTAGAGTAATCTCAAGAAATAGAGTACATAGCTAATTCGAATGGTATTCCTCTAGTATTTTCAGCGGTATTCGCTCAATTACTAACTCCAACCTCGCTTGCATTTTGTATGATTCACTACCGAAACCCACCCTCACCTCGTGTAAAGTTTAACAAATTTCCCATCAATAGAGCACAACACTATCCCGATCTGATGCTCACCCAGATGCAGTATCCTCTTGATGGGGGCGTCTTCTCTGGCCGGCTGCCACACGATGAGCAGCACGGACGACGCTGCAGCTGCAGCCGACTCGATGGCGTCGGACGAGCCAGACTGGTACGCCTGAATGGGAGGGGTATTAGACAATTGAATCGCATTGAGAAAAAGGATAATATGCCTAAACGAGAACCGTGATTGGGATAGTGAACAAGGCTTACATTTTAGTAAAGTATTTTGAAACCCACGAACAATCAAGTCAACGACAGATACAAGCACTTCCCGGTTGCACAATGATCAAATAATTTGAACGAGAGGAAATATTACCAATTAATTCCACGACCGTTGTTGAATACAAACAAACCAAAACGTGTCCTGATTTTTTTTAAAAAAGGCTACTTCCCAGAGCATCGCGGTTTCCCAAATCCCACATGAAATGAATGAGTCAGAAACTTGTCAATCAACGTAAGATATCTGGCACAAATCTCCTACACAAGTCTATGACTTCCCTATCCCCTCCCTCGACATTATCGCACAAATCGATATCGATCCCGTTACCGTACCTTGGCGACTGCCTCTGCGTCCTTCGCGTCGCCTGCCAGCGTGTACACCGACAGCGTGCCCGACGAGAGTCCCTGCGGATTACGGTGATTATTGATTAGTTACCGTAACCCAACCAATCGATATCGATCCCCTGACTACCGTACCTTGTGGATGACGAGTGGCTCGGGCTTGGCTCCCTTCAGCTGCGCGACCACTGGCGGCAGTGAGAGCGTCTGCAAGCAGGGAGGGATTGAGTTTCAATCGGGGCATTTGAGCAAAGGATAGTTCTTTAATTAGAACTTGAAAACCTACAAGCAAATGAAATTGCGTTTCGTCGGATGTACTTGATAAAGGGGTTTTCGCAAGCTCAACATTGTAGGAAGTTTTTAAAAAATGATTACAGGCAGAGATCCACGGCCGACATTTCTCAAGAAGCCCAGAGCACAACTAGTGGGTCATAACTCCGGACAAATTCCGAGACGTCTAACACTTCGTCATCGACCACGTCCCTCTCTCCTCACCTTGTACAGCTCCCTCAGTGGCTCGGCAGCGACGGCGTCCTTGAGGGCGGCAGACGACGGCAGATTACCCACCACCGCCACGAGAGCGTCGGGCTGCAGAGGGGTAACGGTCACTTATGTATCCCCTCTAACAATCCGATCGAATCGCCCTCGCGTATTTCGTCTCACTCATCACTCTTCCTTGAAACCCAAGCCATTCTGGTCCCTCATCTGCTTCATCATCTCGTAGTCAAATATTAAACTTGTTCCCCCCCCCATTCGTCCAATAAATCACCAACCCTCATGATCCTTCCACTCATCACATCTCCGCGAAACCCCCACCCACCTGCTTGTTCATCTCCACGGCATTCCTCAGACCGCCGGGCGCCGCGCTCGACACGATCGCTGCGGTCGGTGTGCGGAGCGAGCTGCAGAGATTGCATCATCATTACGTCATCACTACCGAACCCCGCCTCCTCGTTCATCCACACAATCATCACAAAGCTATCGACTAAAACCAAGAATCTAAAGTATTCCAAGTCTACCGTAACCCCTCTCCCCTCATCTCCCGATCGTCAACTGACTTGGTGAAGCCGAGCGGCTCGCTGCCTCCGTCGATGAGCGCGTAGACGCCCTTGATGTCGAGGACGATCGCGTCGCTCCCGTCATCTGACATTATTACCATTATTTCAGTTTGCTATTGTTTATTAAATATTTATGTGCATTGCAATACTTCAATCTAACGACAATTCCTGACGGCATTAGCTTACGTCTAGCAAGTGAAACACCGATAATCGGGCGCATTTTAGCTTTTCCCCTCCCTTACCGGTACTGAAGATGAAGGCACTCTCCGTGGACGAGGGTTGGAGAAACACCATTGTTGAGAGATGCGTGGGGTCGTCTGCAATGAGAGGAGTGCGTATGATGGTTGCAAGATAGCATGAGTGCCAGATCATCGCGGTCAACGATGAACACGTTACGAATCATGCACGAAACACAAAGAGAATAGGCGATACGCTACTCATTGTTGAGAGATGCGAGGGGTCGTCCGAAAGGAGGAGAGAGGAGTTGGGATGAGGTTGGATTGGAGCTCGACAAGTGATCAAAATAGCGGGGTGAACAACAACCGCGTTACGCAGACTGCGCGGTGCACAAATGATCAGGGTGTAAATAAATACGCCAGTTCTAAATGAAGAGTTATCAAAGAGAGTAAAGGAGGTCAAAATAGCTCTCGTACAGGAAACATAGACATCAAGGGAGAAACAATAAGATTAGAACAGATCGTATGGCGACTACGTATTGCGCAATAGCAAGAGAGGCAAGTTACATCTTCCAGTTGGAACACAAACTTGGAAAGTGTAAAACCACGGATCGAATGATTCATTGCTGCCCGAGCATACGGTGCGCAGATTAATACTACTCGCAGCACAAATTCAGAAGGTGGCTCCTTTGATCAAAGGCGGTAACCAGGGGGCACCAGACGATAAAGAAAGGGCACAAGAAATGGGGAGAAGGGAAGAGGACATAAATTGAGAGCGAAACGAAGCCTCGCAGTCTGGGGGGACGTTTCCATTGGGAACGGAGAGAATGAGGGGAAGAGAGGGAGAGGTAGTCGGGGAGAGACGAGGGGGGAGATGGGAAGAGGGTCGGGAAGACATCATTAGGATGAGAGAGAGGTGACTGGGATGGATAGGAAGGGTAAAACAAATTATAAATTTTTGAATGCAAGCGTTCTATCAATAAACAGTTCTATCAATAAACACAATTGTGGAGTGTTCTTGAGATAAATCGGCATAAAAAGGACTGAAAGGAGGCTTCAACCCGCGTTGAATAGAAAAGGGCAAGGGAATGGGCTCTTCTTTCCATCTCACGCTTGATCTACCTCCTAGAGAGCGTGGGAAAGTTAGAGAGCCCAGTGAGATCTCTTCTCTCCCGAAGCTCCTCAAACGCCCAGTCTGACAATTGTTTCTGACGCCTCGTCTAGAGGCCTAGAACACTCAAGAGGAAGAGAGCAGGCGGATTGAGGTTTCTGATTGACGTGAATCTAGGCACGAGCCCCCGATACGACTAGAGTCCGAGTTTCGCAATGCCGACTCGCCTATAGAAAATAAGAAAGCGACGGCAACGGCGTGGCAAGAGCTCTTTTTCATCCCTATCTTCCTTGGCAAAGCGAGAGATGCTGTGAAATGAGGAGAGCAAGAATAACAGAAAGGCGCGACAAGAATGCGCAAAGGATTTCGTGGGATATGGGGGAGATATCCGTATCGCTGACAGAGGGAGGAAGAATGATAGGTATGAATGAATTCAGCTGATTGATCACTCATTGGGAGGGGTCGATTGACTCAACTCTTTCTCTCTCTCTCGCTAATCAGAGATTCGATTGAGAGGGCATTCCTGTGGGAGAAAGGCAAATTCTGTGACGGAAACACTTCAGCAACTGGCCAATTTGGAATAAATATCTTCGCGTTTTTGCGAGCCATTGCCAGTCGAATAGCCTATTTGAGGCGGCTAGCGGACCAGCCCATTACATTTTTCTCCCCTCAATAAGCGCGCGACATCAAAGGCCGGCAGAACACGCCTCTCGTCTTCTTGTCAAACCCATGCCCCAAAGGATAATGAACCAGGGCGGAGATTGGCGCACGGACATGCATGGGAAACGGCCGAAATTTGCCCGCGAGGAAACGTAAAAAGGGAGGTTTCGTCTAACAAATTCAGACGTTCAGACATCAAAACTGATAACGCGTATGACATTCACACACTGCAGTGGGAACATCGTAATTTGCTCTTTTCTCGACCAAAAAACATGTGAAAACCCAAAATCAGACATCGCATAGTGCGTGCCAAGTGGGAGAAAGACAAGCTATAGGCCGATCCCATGAATCATACAACGGAAGACGAGAGAGGGCGCAGTGACAAAGAAAGAGCAGTGGAACCAAGATGCAGCAAGAGGAGATTGATTACTTGGATCACTTCAGGGAATCACGTATGCAAGCTGTGATAAATAAATAGGATGAATTCATCATTAGCCAACTTCAACCATTACTAACCCCTCTTGATTACCCCAATCATCTCGCAGGAAGTAGTAAGACCTGCTAGGCAGGATCTACTAGGCATTAGTCACGCTTTTCCGCCGGATTCCTACAACAACCCTCCTCGGGCGAGTATTCCCGGAAATCCCCTGTGGAAACTCGGCCATTCCGGGGCAAATTCCATTGGAGGGATGGAGGAGATGTCAGAGGGACGAAGGAGGAAAAAGGAGGACGAAATGATGATGAAAGGGAGGCGAATCGAGACTCACCAAAGAGGAGGCAGGAAGGAGGGCCCCCTGCCTGCCTTCTTCCCATTCCCTTTGCTAGATTGATGCCCCAGTACACGGGGCTGCTGCACAAGAGAACCAATCAACATCCAGTGGGGCCACTCATCAAATGGACTGACTGACTACTGACTGAGACGAGTGGAAAGACATCCAGCAAGGACCAAAAAAAGAAAGAATTATTAGTCCCCTGACAGGCGAAGAGGCTCCCATTTGGGGATGAAGAACGACAACCAGCTATGGAATGCAATTCAGCCATTTACAATTTGTAGCTATACATAGTCGAACGAAAAAAAAGGCAGACATACTGGAACCACCAAAAGAAAATTCGCCCTATAAAAATAGCCCAGCGGCTCCGCACGGGTTTCCCGTTGCCTCACTTCACACACTTTTCTCCCTCTCTCCCTCTCGTTTCTCACCCGTGTCTCGAATCAGGGTCAATATGGTTACGAAAGAACGGAGAAATGTGAAGGGAACGCAAGGATAGGGGGAAGGGATACTCATTGCGAGTGGAGGAGAGCGCAGAGATGAATACAAATCGGTAAATTATCTCCATCTATTCTGGTCATTCGGGCGAAAACGATTGACCATTGCCAGAATGACCGTAAAGAAAGAGAGAGAAGGGACGTGCAACGGCGAATATATAGTGGTGACACTGGTGATAACCTTGCACGCGATGCCTTTGAATACATCATTGCAACCTTAGATCGCCAGGACGAAATACCATCGAAAGGCAACTGTAGATAAGAATGAAGGTGTGTCCAAACCGTGTAGTGCACAAAGATGGATGGAAATGAGGTATCTACTCAGAGAATAGTCAATGGATCGAGTGAGTGGGATCTAAGGAGAGAGGAGAGAGGCGGGGTGAGATATGATACCTTCCTCACATTCAATCCACCTACTCAGTAACGCTCCACCCCCACTACCTCTATTTACTCCACAGACGATGGCATTAGGGTTCCTCATTTAGACAATCCCCATGCAGGGCTTCTCAGCAAATCACATAACCGAACAACGCGCGAATGTCATTACTTCGTCTAGTAAGCTGCAGAACGCGGATTGGGTTATTTACTTCAACAACTAGCTACTGTAGCCTGGCGGATAGGCGATACACACACCATATCTACCATTCATCCTCACACCAATCCCCCCTCCTCGCCCCTCCAATCGAGAGACAATAGCCAACGTAATTGGGCAGAGGGGGATAGGAGGGATAGGAACGCTTTAGGGCTCATCGGGGAATTGTCGAAGAGACAGGGGGAGGAATAGATAGGGATGGGATGGAATGTTGCAACTCAAGACAGGCTGGGATCGGCACAGTACCAGCCCAGCCAAAGAGAGGGAGGGGAAATAATAGGAAGGGGAGCGAACGATATTGCAGCCACTTGGGGGCTGTCCCCACTTCCTTCGTCGGTCCAGATGGAGAGGGAATGGAGAAGAGGGAGGAGGCGGAGAGGGGAAGCGATCACACGACAATTCAAGAGGGAGTGAGGGGGAGAAGCGAGACAGCGAGGGTGAAGCCTGCTTACCCATTCTGAACCGTCCCCCTCCCTCTTTCTTGGCAGCAGAACAGAATACTAAATTGACGGCTCTGCAGACGACATTTGTCTCCCTTTTCCTATTCTCAACCCCCAAACAGTCATCGAAAGAGGATCATCGAACGAAATTGCAGCGAAATACAGAGAAAATGAGTAGAAGAGAACGGAAATGAACAGAGGTCGATGGGTGGATTTATCATCTCCCATCTCTCATATTGATAAGATAGGAGGGGACGGGAGGGGTGGCAGCAAACACGTTCTTCCGATCGAATTGTGAACCCGCGGAAACTCAAATGTGCACGGAAGAAATAGGGATAAAAACACACGGACTTCATTACACTCCGCTCTGCGTAATGAGCACTTCTTCCATTAACGGGCTGCTTTCCCAATACCCCCGCGAGGGGTAAAAAGACTTGCGAAATCTCCCCAACAAACATCTCTCGCCTCTGAGTCAGGGCCTCACTTTTTTCTGAGGAATATTGAGGGGGTGAAAACACTTCTGATTCATATTCCGCGCCTTGGTCTAACTTTAACCCTTACACATGATCTTTCCGGTCAGCACGAGATAGTGTCCGATTCGTTTGGAAGGCGGTTTGTTGTTTCCGTCTCTACTAGTAATCCCGTACGAAGGTCGGCGGCGGCCGCCTTACCTCCTATCGGTCACTGAGGAGTGACCTCGTGTCCCCTCTTCTCGTGACAAATCGGCATTGACTGCCGGGCGTCAACCATAGCATGGGAAGATGGGGACAGTGGGCACACCAGGTGGCGCCTATTGCTCATGCTTCAGCCCCGCTCGTTGCTTTCAAACCATACCCAAATGGACAGGCAGATTTTCGAAATTCAAGATATGTTCTCAATCCCCAAGATCGTGCCAGCTACACAATCGAACAAGGCGCTACCCGGAAAAAGACGAATTGAGGTTCTGGTCACTCTCTGGGGTGACAACCCAGTTCATTAATCTCACCACTCCGGCCTTGGTGTGCCCCTTCTTTTCCTCACCTCGGCTACCGACCCCACACACGGATGACTCATTCACATTCGCGCGAAATGGACATTCAAAAAGGGAGCACGCGTGAAATGAGAGATGTAAGGGACACAGAAGGGAGACACGCAAACAAGGGGGGGGGGGGCACTGTTAGAGGGGAGATGGGGGAGAAGGGAGGGAGGAGAGAATGGAATCGGGAGGGAAAGTAGTGGACAGATGGAGAAATGCTAATGCTCCTTCGTCCGACGGTCTAATCCACACTTTGACGACACACGATAAGTGTACGAGAGGGTGGGTGGTGAGATGGGAGTGTTACGATGGGAACATCGAATCGGATGAGGAAATGCATCAATGAAACTCAAACCCTCACTGATAAAACGCAATGTCGCGACTGATAACGGCACAGCATTAGCACTGCAACCTTGGGAATTGCGGATGCTAACGACTGGGAAGACAGAGAGACTCATTACTCGTGTCAGTTCGTAAACAAACCGACGCGTTTCAGAAAGAGGGAAGACGAGGCGAGATGCTTGTGTGTATTGGCCGACCCGCCGTCGTCCGGCGGTAGAGGAGTAGTGATAGAGTGGGGGCAATATCGGAGAGGGGGGAGTAAGAGGAGGGGGTGAATGGAAACACTCGCCACTGCCAGCCGACATACACATGATCAATCGAGGAGAGGGACAGGCGATGTGCGAGTGTGTGCGATCACAGCTGTCAATTATGAGTGACCAATAAATGGTCATTGGAGGAAGACAAGGTTGCGCGCACGGGGCAGACGACTGTCACGGACGAGCAAAGGAATGCAAAGTGTAGACTCGAGAACGCGAGGGAATGATGAAGTGTCCAATGGCCTTGCAGGCGAAAAAAGAGAGGTCAATGAAGCAGAGTAGAAAGAAGGAGTAAGAAAGGCCATCCGGGAGAGAGGAAAGCGAGTGTTCGAAACGAGAGGAGAAAACGGAGGAGAGAACAGAGGGGGAGGCAGTTTAAACGAGTGAGAGGGAGAGAGAGAAGGGACAGCAGAGTCGTAGGCGAGTCTGCTCAATCGATTCATATTCTGAGAGACGAGGGAAGGAAACGTGAGAACGCTTCCTACAACTTGGCGGCAAAAACAAAGGAAAATTAAAGCAAAAGAAGGCGCCGGAGGATAATCGCAGCTACAGTCGAGAGCCAAGTTCAAAATACGGCTGCGCGCCAAACCGATGACTTCGAATTTTGAGAAAAAATCGATAGGGAGAGCAGAGTAGATCAAAAAAAGGAACCACACCACGAAGAATTGCGAGTTCAAAATTATCACAAACAACAAATGTACGGTACTGATCCGGTCAAATCGAGCACTGACTTTATTTTGAAATTATTTTTTTATTTATTTAAAATTCAGTTGTTTCATTTTTTTATGCTATAAATCCGCATCCTGGTCACCTGAACCGATGATGCTACTTGCCCTAGATGTCGAGCCACGATATTAACACAATATTATAAATAACAACAGTTCCTACTGTAGACACAATCATCCCCTCCCCAAAATATGAATGGATGAATCACTGAACATGAATCAATCGTGTGTCATATCCAACATGTCTCTGACGTCTACATACGTGCAAAAAATGCATTGTCATCTACAGTAACCCTTATCATAACCCTATTCTCAGGCGCATTCTCATGCTCATGGTTAAACAAAATGAGCAACAACAATTCTGAACGAGTCCAAGAAGAAGTGGAACGATTTTCAATTTCCCTCTTCATACAGATAAGCGACTTCGATAATAGGTATAAGTTATTTTATCACAACGTTAGTAGGAATCACCGTGATCATCACTGAAAACAATCGCTACAGCAAGATATGCGAATTACAAATTAGCAAATTAGATTATTACAAATTAGCGGGAATTAGCGTGGATTTGCGAATGAAACTCGTATTGTCTGATCGGGTGTCGGGATAAAATCGAAATATTGGGGGCACAAATTTGGATTGATTAGCTCTACTTTCTTTGTACAATAGCTGCTAGTGTTTGGCACATATCAAGAGAGGAGTGAAAGATCAAAGATCAACTGGCACGTCTCCATCTACAGTTCCCTCACGTAATTGGAGGGGAAGAGACCGGTCTGGCCTCTGATTCGACCCTGCCACCAGCCTGATTCGTCTGCAAACACATTCGTTGTGATACTTATTCAACCTAACAATAATAGATTTGCAATTATTAGAACTACAGAAAAAATATTATACATGAAATCCATCTGGAACCCAAACTCCCTAATTTACTAACTAACGAACTGATCGATTTCTTTTTTTTCTTTGGTTTTTCAACAAGAAGATCAGTCGAGTATTATAACAATCGAGCGGTAACTTCAAATGTAACTCCCTTGAAACCTCACACTCACGTTTCTGTATCAGCTCGATCTGGTCCTCTGGCTGGAAGCTCAGCTCGTCCGTATCCTGTGCATCGTAGGGGTAGAGGGCGACTACGGTGGGTGTCATGCGAGGCTTCGACGGAAGGGGCGGCTTCGGTCGAGGGGCGACGGCTGGTGCAGCTGCTGCAGCTGCAGCGGGAGCAGCATGCTGCAAATTCATTTTTTACTTCCCACCAAAACCGAATTTTGCTCCAACTATCTTTAGGTTTCACGATCTCCTATTAGTCGGAACATGTGTTGCTACATCAATTAATCGCCGATTGCTAGCTCATACCCACCCAATTACAGCAAATCAATAACTACCGTATACCTGACTGTTCTGGACGGGACGCAGCATGCTCTGGATGGATCCTCCATTGGCAAAGGGCGTCGCCACTCCGCCGAAATGATTGGCTGCAGAGGGAGGAGGGGCTGCAGCTGCTGTATGGGCTGGAGGGACGAAGGCAGGTTCAGAGGGACCTGAAATACAGTACTCTTTAACTACCGTACCCATCCAATGTACCGTATCCCCTTCGGTAGGTCAAACTCACGAGTGTTCTCCTGCTGACTCCATCCGCCGGGAGCTGCTCCTCCTCCTATCGTGCTCTCCTGACGGGCGTGACTGTTGGGAGCTGAACGAGATTTCATCATCACTAGGCAACGTCTTCCACTCCCTTCACTACTTTGTACGTCCACAATGAGATCGATAAACCTTGTGACCGTGGAATTACGGTAACAAGTCGCTTACAGTACTCCTCAGTACGTCCACGATGAGATCGATTGGTAGTACAGTAACAAGTCGGCTACAGTACCCCTGTCAGGTAAGTCCCACCACTCACCGGCTCCTCCTCCAATCACCCTCGGTGCATTGTCCAACTGTTCGCTCATCTCTCTCCTCGCCTTCTGTCTCCTCACGGACTGTCGACCGGGCGCGTACCCACCAGAGGGACGCGCGAGTGACGGACCTAGGAAGACAGGGTAAAGGAAAAATCAAGGCTCTAATGTTTATTATTAAAAGTAATTCGAAAGTATCATTAAAATGTTGCAATGCCGTTCACCTATCTATCCTCAGTGAAACCCATTTGAACCAAGGCACTATTTACGTGACTCAATCAGTCGTTATAATTTTCTGAGGTCTAAACCCGAACTCACGAGTGGAATTGGGCATTCCGGGTCCAATCGTGACCATCAATCCCTTGCTCGATCCATTGAGCAGTGCCTGGGCTGATCCGCCGGCGTCCAGCGTGAACGACACAGTGCGAGTGCCACCGCCGAAGCGCGTTTTCTGAATATTAATTACATTATTAATTTATTTTAAAAGACATCTCTACATAAATTGCTATGCGTTACATTTGCAGAAAATAATTGTTATTTCGCGCGAAAGGTTATTTGATAGCTTTACGTTTCACCTGTAGTTCTTAGTTAGAATGTTCTCGGTATGTCAATAATGTAGTCGTCTAGAAGAAAAAAGTTGTATACAATTTTCGCTAGAAGACATGTGCAATTCTAATTGGATACTTCACGTTTCAACAGTGCTAGTTAGATGAAAATGTGACAAGCTACAATGATATCAAACCCGAATACTTGAAAAATAACGATATTCCGACCTTGAGTGTGATGTTGTGCTGCGATTTGAAGTCGAGGTGCAGATTGCCGCCGTTGGTGCGCTCCTTGAATCGCTTCCTGCAATCACAACTTGTTCAATTCATGTTTCACTATCAAATCTTGGTCAGACGATTCAGGGAATCATTGATTGTTTTTTCACAAATAACCATTAAATCAATCAAAAACTGACGACAATGAAGTGATGAACTCGGTCTTGAAGGGAGTCTCGAGCAGACTGGAGTAGTCCTCCTTCACTTGCAGAAGGAGGAAGTCGTCCTGATTGGGCGAGAGACCGATCGAGGCGATGCGAGAGAGATCGATCTGTCTGCAAGGGGGAAGGTTTGAGGTTAGGCAAAGCGAGTTCGGATTGGCTACTTCAGTAGTAGTTGCTATTAATCAGTCGATTCAGGTATACTCTAGTGGTCTCAACGTATCCTCCAAAACAAACAAAATTAGCGCTCACCTCTTGACAATCTCGACCAGCTGTCCCTTCTGCGGTCCCTTCTTCACTCGTTCTCTCCCTATCAACGTCACGTGCTTCGCCGTCAGGATCATGTCCAGTTTCGAGACCTGCAATTTATTTGAGTGAATGATTTTCGAAAATAACAGAAAATCAATCATCCCCTCCACTACCGTACCTTCCATCGCCGATCGTACTTGGTTACGGTGGCGGCGAAATCGATGCGCTCCCGCTTGCCCACGATCGCCTGCAGAGATCAAAGATTAAAGACCAACCATTTTTCGTAGTTCTTTTTTCATGCTATATAGTGCGAGAGAGAAATCAAATGCGCCATCACATCACGATCTTCATGACACGTTGAAACATAAGACTCCAGTCTTTGAATTTTTTACATCCGCCTGGCAACCTGGGCAGCGCAGCTTCTAAGTAGATGTAGTCCTATACCGTAACCATCAAAGATCAAAGACCAAAGCTCAATCCTCACCTGGAGTGCGGGGTGGAACTCCAATCCGATGTAGTCGCCGACGAAGTTTCTGTTGAGGGAGAAGCGACGTCGCTCCTTCTTGCCCACCAGCAGATCGGACGCTTGCTCCTGAGAATTCAGAACATTTACCTATTGCTCAATTCCTTTGAAGGATCAGTCTGATTCGTGTTCCACTATTACTACGAAAGCGATCGCAAGCATTCAAAAATAATGCAGCGCGAACTTATTGCTCGCATAATCAATCGATCTTTAACATTTCAGGAAATAACCCAATGATTCTTTCACGCAAGTTTAAGCTCTTTTCACACCTCACGTCAAGACCTCAAACACAATACAGTAGGCGTTGCTACTAGGTCATAGCATCCATCGATCTTCCCCCCCCCCTCCCTCACCTTCATCTTCGAGTGGTGTTTCCTCGCGTTGAACCTCCTCCACGCCTTCTGAATCTTCCTCGCGAACGCGTCGTACTTGCGCTCGCGCATCTCCTCGAGGAGGAACAACTGAAGCGGATTGAGTCATCATTAGGCAATTTTTTTCTGCAACTAAATTCATTTGTGTTTCACATACTGCATAAAGAAAATAAGATATTGATCAGAATGATAATGTGCTGTCCGCCACTTGTATAAATACTAAACGTTAAAACTACAACCCAATTCCTCACCGATTCGGGGTTCTTGACGAATATCTTCGTTCGCCCCATCTGGTACTGGTCTCGGTCCATGTTTACTGTCGCGCAGATTATCTGCAAGATAGGGAATGAACCGGCAATCACTTGTATTATGAATCAAAAAATGACTTAGTGCGAAAAATAGAGAAATATTTTTGATACGACATCCAGAGAAATTATTGAAGTGGTTCAATGCATTCCCATATTAACTATTTGTTGAAACTCTCTTCCAACTTGTCTGCGAACAATTCAAAATACGATTCCAGGAAGATCTCATCAAGAGCCTTCAAGATACAACTAGAGCAAAGAACCTTCACCCTTACGAAGACAAAGATGCCCCAATTCACCTCGCAGGCCTGCTTCGGGTCTCCCCTGTAGTTCGGCCACGTCTTCTCCGAGATAATCGCGTACCGCCAAACGAACTTGTCGAAGGCGCGTCTGCAAATCTCATTCATTTCAATTTTAGCTCATTTTAAGTATTAAATGCACCAAAGTTCCCATTTTTCATAAAATACAAACAACAGATCACTAACCTGTAAGCGAATCCGGCCCTCCTCACGCGAATGTTCTCCTTCAGCCCGAGATACTCCACTTGGTGCTTCACTCTGCAGATGATCAATTATTATTATATATCCGACCATGCCAGTGAGTCATTGAACAGCTCCATAATGGTAATTTCCTATCGAACTCGTGAAACCCACAACCAACTAGTCAACAAAAGAATGGATAATCGCAGACTTGGCAGAAATTCATTTGTTTAGGTCGGACCGAGAAAACTAATTTTCATTGGTTTGTCTCCGATTGCATGACATATCAGATCACCAAGCGACATAATCGTCTCATCACGACTGTGAAACTCATTTCAACCAGTTCTTCGAAAATCTGATTCCACTTCCTCCCTTCAATCCTCCCACCTGTTCTCATCCCAGTCATTCGGTTTCTTCGTCTCATTCGGTTTGATGCATCGCACGTAGTGGGGAGTGCACTGCATCAGAGACGTCACCAACTCGTTCGCTTGACTCTGAAAGGGAGCAGAGATCAAAGATCAATTAATCAGCCAAACCAACATTTCTCTGTGCCTGGGCAACGTACACACGTGATTCCCAAATATTAAATGAAGAACTCACCAAAACATGATTAAATATCAAAAAACCACTCACTCTGATCTTGGTGGAGAAGGAAGTCGGCTTCTTGCCGGCAGCAAGGGAGGGCTCGTTAGGGAAGAGCTCGCGAATGAAGGAACTGAACGGAGAAGAAACCGTGATATAGATAACCTCGAGTAGATAATACTGGATTTATAATTTTGTGAAGTGAGCGATATCGAATCTTCTTATCCTCGAGTCGCATTACTGTTTCCGCGAAACCCATTCCAGCCTAGTTTCGTGTTTCCACTATTTCCGATGATTTTGTTTAAAAATTCGATTCATTTCGTCCATTCAATGCGAGAACAACGAAATTTAAGGCTTCACTCAATGCTTGTAAGCCTAACTTTTCAAGACGTCGCTTACTTGCTCGACTTCTGCATCAACTGAATGAGATCGGGATAGAGCACGTCACGATTCCTCTCCGCGAAGCCGTCGATGTTGTAGACCACCTACGACGATCAGAGATCAACGATCAAAGTTCAAAGACTCACATCTCCAGCGTAGTGCTTGACGACGAAGCAGTCGGCGCCCGACTTGTAGTGTTCGTGATGGGCGCACGCCTGGGGAATTGAGATTATTTTTATGGCCTTTTCATTCAAGACATCAAACAAAGTTAGTGACTAGGGCCTTGAAGCGCTAATGAAACGCCAACTCAATCGTCTTACAGGTGTGCCAGATCACAACTTGCACTTGCACGCGGAAGGTCCCATTGAGGCCCGAGGATCATTCGAGAATAGGGGAAAATTCTCACCTTGTTGAGTGTAGATAGAAACTGGTGGTCGACTCCTTCCGACTGGCCGTGATTCTGTGCGCACGTGTCGTCCAGGAGGGACATGATGCCTGCGAGGAGAATGAATTACTTTATCAGGCTTCGTGATTAATTCTCAACAATGGGTTGAATTGAACACATATTGCTACACCGTACTAGTAGTCTGATAAAATGTAACGCATAAAACCTGAGCAAATGACGATTCCATTCTGAAACATCCCCATTTATTCTCTCACACAAATTAGAACCACAATAAAGATCATTTTTCTAGTTTATGAACCGAAAGTACATTCAATTATTTTTGCCCTGAATCATTCGAACCTACACCACTCGCGAAACACAAACAAATCCGGAACAATTTTTGCCTAATCTCGAACCAATCATGTTCATTCTTTGATCCCCATTAGTCTACTATTGGGCGCTCTTTTACTCCTCAAATCTCACCGGGCGGTCGCTTGTTCTCGATGAGATCGCAGACGATCTTGTTGTTGAAGTACTCGATCTCCGTCCATTTGATGCCCTCGGAGACGTACTCTTCCTGTAGATTTGATCTTTGGTCGTTGATCTATTTGCCAACACACTATCTAATTAAATTCTAGCCGACCTTGCCTTTGATCAGAAATAGATAACATGATATTCGTATTTGCAAAACTAATAGAAACGCAAATTTTGATCTTTGATCTTTGATCTCTCACCTGCTCCGCCTTCAGCGTCAGCTCTATGAAGATCTGCTGCAGCTTCTCGTTCACGAAGTTTATACTGAAATTGATTTCAATTTTTTATGATTGTCATGATTCGGTGGAAATACGTTTCACATACTCGTTAAAGAAGAGCCACGGCACAACGTTTCCGATATCTCTTGATATGTATATCGAGAGAAAAATCTCACCAGAACTGCTCGAATCCGTTGTTCTCGAAGATTTCGAAGCCGTAGATGTCGAGGATTCCGATGGACGAATGAGAGTGGTCCGAAGTGACCAGGGCCTTGTTCACGGACGTCACTGCAAGGGGACGATTTACTTTCTTTCTAATACGTGCTAATGGAAAATCGCTGATTGGCGAGCTTCCTCTTCTTGGAACACCCATGAAACATTCAACTTGCAGGAAAGATTGTTCATCTCAATTCTCCCATGAAGTAACATTGCCTACTACGTAGATCGCATGGCGTTTACTATATTGACCTACTACGTGCCCCTGCAAGAGCACCGGATACAGATCAACTGACCCAGATAGTCGAAGAGCCTCGAGTAGATGCTCTTCGCCCATGCGTCCCTCGTGTACGACGCCTGCTCGACGTTGAGAGTCACGTCGATCTGCTCCGTCTTGTTGCCCCATCTGAGGAATATCAAAAGTTTGCCATTTACAGAATCTGGAATCAGCGACTTGGAAGTATAAGCAGAAGACAGAAATGTGTTTCACAAGATTTATGAAAGGGGACAAATTTCTCAGCAATCTAATAGTTTGTGCGTAATTATAAAACAGAAATAGGGAAATCAGACGTCATAAACACATCGCAGGAAACAGAGTCGTTTCTTCAATAATTATTACTTTCGAGAACGTACTGATTAGAAACGACTATCTATCAGGAATTGCTTCTATCCCCTCGATCATTCATTAAGCTCCCCCACTCACTTGCTCTCCATCCTCCGATTCGTCAGCTTCTCTTTGATATCCGCCGTCGAGATGCCGAGGAGGAAGGCCGGAAACTCGAGGACTGCAATAGTCATAATTGTAATAATTTATTCAACACACGCCTGAATGGAATTGAATGATGTGTATCAACAGCCATGTCTGTAGCTCGTGAAACTCGATTGTCATACTTCATTTAGCCTTTAGCCTTTAATGAATCGTACTGATGCGAACTCCTCATATCCTAATTACCCTAATGAATAAAAATAAATAATAGCAACAACAACAAACTGACAGTCCTCGCTCTGCACCGCAGCGTAATTGTTGTGCTCCGTGAAGGTGATGTTGCCCACGTGCAGAATTGCAGCGACCAGTCTGCAAGGAACTTTCCGATCTTCATGCCCATTTATGTTTCACACTTTCCATAAGTCTACTCTTTTTCAAGGTATTACAATGAATTCATGAAGCACGATTCCGGTAAATCTACACAGTTACAAAGAACGTATCAGGTTACGCTGGTACATTCACGTTTCGCACTTCCGATAAGGGTAGTCTGTCACCAGACGTGCCAATCGTGCTGATCGTATGGAGGGAATAACTATCTATGATGTCATTGCCTAACAATGACGCAATCAATCGACCACTCACTTGAGCATCTCCAGCTGTCTCTCCTCGTCGACGCCCACCACTTTGAGCGCGTGCTGCAAGGGATCTTTGATCTCCGATCTTAATCCACAAGCCAATATCTCAATACTAACCCCTACACATCATGCATAATCTGCAGATCATTCGTCTTTGATATTTCGATCAACTGGAAGACACTAAAAATTGATCAGATTCATTCATGTTTCAGCTTTTCTATGAACTACTAACCACGTCAAAGGTTCCGCGTTCAGGATTCACATTTTCAGATTCATAAAAACTAATCAACAAATTCAGTGTCCTCGATCCCATCTCACCAATGTCTGCTGGAATTCCTTCTCATCGTCCGTCCCTTCTGCCTTGTACACTCCGCTCTGGTTGAGGTAGTTGTAGTAGTCGAGATTGCCAATGCCCAGATTCTCTGCAATTCCGCAATTTACATCGAAAGAAACAGGCGATCATAAACAACAATAGCTGTTGAATTTCCGTTTCATAATTACTTCTTTTTTCATAATTACTTCTTTCATAATTAATAAAAATTCATAACCAAGCCACTAAGAATGCCAGTGATTCGGTGTAAGATTTACTTACAATAACCTCAAAATCAATAACTCACTCCTCAGATTGGCGTCTGCCCCGGCGCACAGCTGATAGAAGATGTGGAAGTTGCGGTCGCCGGCATTCTGACGGACGACGCGAGACTTCTCCAGAAGGAAGTTCGACAGCTGAAGAGGTATCCATTTATGGATGTCACGAGAACAGTCATGATTCGCAAACTATCGTTGCTTGTGAATTGTGCTGTTTCTGAGCCTAGAAAGATCTGTAATTCTCAAATAGTCACAAAAAGACTAATTGCCTTCTCAAGAGTGAATGAAACTCAATACCTCATGGTGGCCTCTAAAGATCAAAGATCACCCTCACCTTTCCTCCGATCGGTTCTCCTCCTCTGCTGAAGATAATCTCGACGTACTTGCCGAAGCGAGAACTGTTCCAGTTTCTGGAAAGGAGGTAATTTACCCAAGGTTTACCCTTCAATTCGGCCCATCCCAAGTTGTGTTTCACAAATCTTTCAATAGAATATGGAACGCGCCAATGACGATAATGTTCTGTTCCAACATGGCAAAACAATATACGAGTTTTATGACAAATGTTCTTTGATCGGCCAGTCAGAATGTCGAGGACGAAACCAAGACGACGTAAATTTCGAAAGGGAAATTACCTGATGGTGGCCGCATTTCCGAATGCCTCCAGCAGCGGATTCGACTGCAGAATCACGTCCTTCACGTGCTGCAAAGGTACTCATTAATTATCTGATTCGACTTTATTTTCGAAATAGTTTTAATTCGCTAGGAAGAGAAGACACATAAAGAGCAGTTGGAAAGGATGGACTAAAGGACAACTTTCAATGATCGAAAGCGCCAGTGACACTGGCCCTTGACGCTTTGTTGAAACACAAATCCTTGCGGTTTAAAACATTCAAAAACCTTGGCCCACCTGCACATTATCGACGGCTCCCTGTGAGAAAACAATAAAGGATCTAATCATGAAGTTATCGCAAACTGAACTTGGAAGTGGACTACTGTAACTACCGTACCTGCACTCGCTGTCCTCCTCCGGAGATCTTCGAGATGTAGTTCATGATGAACTTCGCGGCCACCGTCTTTCCCGCTCCCGACTCGCCTGAGATGATCACGCACTGCGACTCCGAATCGATCATCATGTTCCTGCAACGAAATGAGGGGTGGGGATTACGGTAGGGTACTGTATCCACAAATTGATTGGTGTTAACGCTAATGTCCAACCGACATATCGACCACCATCAGCGAATACGATACTTGAGGATTCATTGAAACAGCAATCATAGGGGGTCGAAGCATTACAAATCTAAACAGCGGCATCATAATGTATTGGGAGAGTAATAAACTTCTCGAAAGAAACGTAAACCCACAATGAATGGTAAGGTGGTAAGTCAATTGCATCGAAACATGATTAGCCAGTGAAACAAAAATCCCCCGCGTACGTGAATATTAGATTATTTTGTTGCATACCAGAATCTCACTCTATCAACATCCACCTAAGCCTTTGATAATTTACTATCCAAAGAAACACCATTTCCCGGGGTTCTCCAAATATCTCGAATCGATAATCTCAACACTAACCTGTACATGTTATCGGCCAGGGCGAAGATGTGTGGTGGGTTCTCGTATTGGGCGGCGCCCTGATACTGCTCCATCTCCTGAACGGAAAGGAAGGATTATGGTAGAATAGGGTTACGGTATTTTATTTACGACGACCCCTCGGAACCATAAAATAACCGAAAGCAGGCACTTCATCAGTCATTGAAGCACAACTCTAGAAGCCAATTGTCGATCAAAGAACTACGGTAGACTACGGTATCGCTACCGTACCTTATCTCCGAAGTAGGGCAGCTGCTTGAAGGGATTTACCGAGATGAGCACAGGACCGATGTATGTCTGAGATGAGGAGTTCGGAGATCAAAGATCAAGAATCAAACTCACGAATATGGAGTTGGCCTGGAATCGCTTCTTCAGATTGTCGACGATCGAGGCGTCGGATAGCCTGCGAGAGGAATACATTGATTCATTTTTAGTAATCTTTCTGGGTTTATTCTAATTCTGGTCGAGATAATCAACGTATCGAGAACCACCAGCCAAGCAGATATTCAACGCCTCTTTGAAAGAACACTTCACCAAGTGTCGAACCTCCAATGAACAAGTACGATCCCAGTTCGTCTCGCCTAATTAATTATGCTAATAAATCGATAATCACCTCGACAGCAGCACCATGTCGTCGACGCCCACATGCTGCACGTTAACCTTCGATTGCCAGTGGAATTGAGCCTGAGAAGGGAGCGAATTATTGATTGGTCGAAATATTTTAGGGTTCCGCAAGTCAAACGATTCCCATTTGAAACGTTTCTCGAGGGAAACGTTCCCTATAGTTTTTCATTGTTCGGTGTTTCTCTAAAACTCAATTATAAGGAGAAACGTTTCTCTAATCCAATCATACCATTGTGTCACGTTTCCTCTAGTGTTTCACTTGCGGAACCCTAAAAAAATTTCTAAACAACTAAGGCTGTTGTACTGACTAACTACCGCCTGTCCCAACGCTACTTGGCAACCCATTGAAACACAACTCTTTCTAGATTCATAAAATGGAGAAATCTGTTAATTCTCAACAACGAATCCCCAGAGCGTCCCCATACATCACTCCTTTCAATGTTCTCCCATTGAGGGAATGATGCAGATGCGCCATTCATTCAGTGATCTATTCCCTCCTCTGCACAGAACAATGGGGACTAGACTAGGCGAATGAGACCGCACTCTCGTCAGTTTTGCAAGTTGACACCATGTTTCAGACTTTCTATGAAATGCGCTTTCGGTCTTTCGATCAGTATCAAATGGAAAACAACTTTTGATAAAAAATAATATAAATAAAATAAACTAACCATGGCTCCGGGCTGTTTCTGCTCGTGGCGCTGTCTCCTCGCCCCTTTCGACCCTTAAAATAATAAAATAAATACAAAAATAGAGAAAATCACGTCAAAAACATCGAAAATGGCGTAGATCACAAGGCAAAAAAGTGATTTTGGGAAGGAAATGATCGAGAGGAGAGAAGAAGACGTCATTCCCTCACAACGGTACATTCTTGAACGATGACTCAATGATTGGGGGAAAGATCAAAGATCAGGGTTCAATGATCAGAAAGCAATCGATAATTGTTGCGAGGGCGCGCGACAGAGCAGTCTGAGTAATCGTCGAGTGAGCTTCTCCCTCTGGGTTATCATCTAATATGACTCACTGATAGTCACGCGTTGCTGATAGCAGATACTCTATCGCAAACAACGAAAAAATCCCAACAGAAAACGAAACTCGCGCTCGGGAACTTTGATCGAAAACGCGCGAAATGCACACGAAATGTAGCGATAAAAGTGCTTGAAACACGACTGGATATGCGATGCGGCGACTAATGGAAAGCGAGACATGGTATAGCAATAGGGAGAGGAAGACACGATATGCGAGGAGACCAGTCCACTGGGAGTGGACTTGGCGCAAAAAGCTGCCCTCTCTTCCCCTCTCTCCTCATTCTCACTACTCACACCTCTAAGTCCGACGGAACACAGAAGGACACTAGTGATTAGGTGTGATGGAGGGAGAAGAGGGGGAAGGAGAAGAGAGTTGGTCCGAGGGACCGAGCAGAAATCAGGAAGAAACTTCACGGACACTCGTCACCTAAGCTTGTAGACACGCGACTTCGCCACGGAATTCTTACGATAGAAGAGCGAAATGTGTTCCAGACACTCATAGAAAAAGGGTTTAAAAACAGAGAAGAAGGAGATAGTTGGTCAGAGGAACCGAGCAGAAATCAAATAAGTCAGAACGTGAAACGCCGGAACCTCCCTAAGAATAAAAACGTGATTGATCACATTCCTCTCTCCATCGATCACTGCCACAACATGTGTGCATTATAATAAATCCGCGCCTATTCGAAACAGCCAGCCGACTGGCTCAATAGAAAAGTACGCTGTCATACATTTCCCTCACTTTCTAGCATGCTAGGGTGGCTAGAGATCACGCGGAATGAAGAGAGTGCTTCGCTTTGACAGCCCTGCTCACAACGAAGTAACGAGGAAGTCGGCGGCAATATTATGAGGGAAGATGTCACTCACAATGCAACTCATTAATCTGTTGGCAGACACATTTAGCACCCTCTTTCTTCGCGAGGAAAAGCAGTGAATGATGCCAATGCGATTAAAGACCAATCGTCTCTCACTACAAGACGAACAGCGATCGCAAACAGTAGGCAACGCAACGCGCCCGCAGATGTCATTTCATTCGGAAGCAGAAAAGAGCATGCGAGCCGAGGAGAGTGCAGACAGATAAAGAAAGCGAAGAGAGCACGCGGAAACGAGAGAGCGCCGCACTATAGCCATGACTCATTCCTACTTTTGTTGACTATTCTACTGGTGAAAGACGAGAGTCGCAGTAGTGAAACGGAATTCTGCCAAGGACAATTTCACAATGGGTGGTTTCATTGAGTCATCACTAGGCAATACCGTATCTAATCCCGCATCGATCGCTCCTTACTCGTATCTAAAATGAGCCCCTTAGTCACCTCTATTCCCCCTCCCCCCTCCCTATTTCCCCACACTGTCTCTTTCTATGCACTGTCAGATAGAGAAAGAACGCATAGCAATCACTGAGTCATCGCCCAAAAGAGATCCCTGAATCATCTCTATTCGGGTTATCGACTGAGGAACGGATCAACAACTTTAACCCCTTCGAAATTGCTTCCGATAAGAATCACAGACCGTTCCAGCCTGCGGACTGGGAGGTAGATCAGCCTACTACCAAACAACCTTCTTCCTTCCCTCTATTCTTCCTTCCTTCCCTTTCACCCGCTCACACCACCCGTAACGGACGGAAGGACGGGTGCTGCCTCACTATAGTTGTTCCTTTCCCGGTATTTCCTCCGATTCAATTCCCAAGGCACGGAACAAAGGGCGTAAATGAAATGAGTTTCGCCTAATCTCGTAGGGAATGGGCTTCGCATGATTAGCATTGGATAGGAAGGTCCTCATGCGCATTCGAGTAGAAAAACGGTGCAATTCAGTTCGATAACCGACGATGAAAGCACTGGGTGGGGGCAAACAAGCGCCTAGAAACGATCGATCGAGCGACGAGGAGAGGTTGAAAATGGACAGGTCAATCGGAAGAGAGGGGAGAAGAAGAGAGCGCTTGCATGGGAAGAAAAAGGACAATGGGTGATAACAAAACAGTGGTAGAACGGGCGGGTAGGAAGAGAGGGGAAAGAGCGGTCGAATCGAGTGGTCAAAGAGGAGAACAGAACACTTGAGAGAGGGTCAGTAGGGATAGGGAGGGATTGGGAGAGGGAGGAGAGAGAGACAGAGAGGGTAGGAACCTCCTGGATCCACATGCTATTTCTCCATGAATATAATTTACCAATTACTGGTACCTTACATTTGGGGGCAAAGGCAGCGACATTCCACCAGGATTGGACAGTGGCCGCATAGAGCATGGGTGGGAAGGAGGGAGGAGAGGGTGGAAAGAGAAGGAGAAGAAGGGGGCTAAACGCGATCAAATTGCAGACCCCTCTGTGTACCGAGTGGGGGAATACTCAGCTCTCTCCATTTCCCATGATCTCTCGACTAATCTACGACCAGAGGGCGCTGACTCTAATGGAAGATTCTTCCGAACAGATGAACTCCGATAGACCCTCCTCTTACTCCCTAGGGATCATGTCAGAGTGAAAGGAGGGGGATTACTGACCTTCGATGCGGTCAACCGAGGAGGTGTAGTGTTCCCCTATCCTCCCTTCTAGGGGTAGCGAATTAAGAGCCCTCCTCATTCCACCTGGACTCTGGTCTCACTAGTCGCTCAGGGAGCATTAGCACCAGGGAGAGTCATTATTCGACCATGCCTCGATAGGTGTTCCTCTACGAGAAAAGCAGTCTGTAATTACCTCTCAATTCGAGCTAATCAAGCAGCGGCCCACCTGCGCTCTCTCACTTCCCAATTGTCTCTGATTGTCTATGACTTCTCTGCACTCCCCTGTCTTCACGTGGTATATCACTGACTGACTGGAGATTAGAGTGAGAGGCCTCTCCCATTCAGAGGGTGACCTATTTCCATGAATAGGAGACGCGGTATCAGACAGTCGCTAAACTTAGGGTGAGAGTTGCCTTCCAGAGCTTATTTAACTCGTCAGATAATCTCTCAGCAAGGATATCCGAATTGTCTTCGCTAGGGAACTAATCGACAAAGCTAGAAAATACAGACATCATACAGGGCGAGCCACTACAGGAAGCACACTGATGTATTCGTTCTCATGCATACATTTCATAATTTTATCTCACAAACTAGCAGTAGAATCCGTAAGAAGATGAAACTTGTTCAATGTATGATTAGAAAAACGTTAGTATGCAGTAATATGTACAATGAGATCTTTAAATTTCGAACTATACAACCGTAATAAAGTTATCATTCAAAATCATATTAGTAAAACAGTGAAAGACTACAGTCTACGATACAATTAAGCTACAGTACTCTACTTTGCCCTTATAATATAGAGAGGGCTTCAATCAACCCTCAGATAGTAAGCAATCTTGCATGTGAGATTCTGCTTAAATCGATCCACATCCGCCAGATTGTGAATGTATCTGCATAAAGGATTAATGAATTAGCCAACAGGTTCTATGAAACTTAATAAAATTGGAATACCATATTCCAAACATTTCCATACAAATTCGACCGCTGTTGTTTTTAAAAAATGCTAACAATAAAGTTAATAAATAGTTTATTAAAACTGACCGCAATAGCGGTCTTGTCATTCCATCGTAGTACAACCACTTCATATCGTTCCACCTGAAAAAAGGAGAGTATTCTTTGTTTCCACTTTAAATTTCGTCTGAAAATTGTATCCTTAAATCAATAGCATAGAACAAAATTTATAATAGCTAAACACTGTTATTGGTAATTCCAGAATAACGAACATGATGCACAAGTAGTGGCCCGAGTTCTTCTTCGCTCCGGGTTGCGAATCACTAAAGACAGTAACGCCTCCCAGTATGAACCGAACCTCGCCGATCTAAGTTGAGAAGTACAGTCTACGCATCATTTTTAAAAGTTAAAACCGATTCGTGGAGAAGGTCATTCACAACAGGCCACTGGCATCTAATACGAACTTTTAAAAATAACTAACTAGATAATCTCACCGAGATCTGCGGGGGCAGTTTATCGATGTGGATGGGATGGAGATTTCCCTGACTGAGATCGATGGGAATCATCCATGTGCTATCGCCCGCGCGCACCGTCACATGCTTCGTTTGGCTGGAAGAGTCAGTATTTGAATCGTCCGGATTATTTTTTTTTATTTTTGGTTGGTTAGCAACGTTAAATATTTTTATAAAATTAAAATAATGAATAAACATACGTGCAGTTGGCGTCCTCGCAGTAATCTCTCGACGGCTCGGCTATCGTAGCGAACAGCGCTTCTTGCAATGTCTCGTCTTCCGCTCTTCTGGAAAAAACAACACATTTTAATTTTGTAAATATGACAAGTTTGTATTAACACTTTGATAAGACCGTATTTCAATCTATCAAAATATTACGCAGCAAATATTGAAGCCTGACCTGACGATAAAACTATTCCTCATCTCCGTCTGCTGCACATAACAATCACCACAGCTAGTGGTCACTGCGATCTCCGATTGGCCTCTCGCCTTCTCGAGAATCATCGATGCCTCGTCTCCAAACAAATCGTACTCACCGCCATCCTAAAATAATTCGGCTGTGGTGAAGTTGACGGGGTATACGAACATAAAACTATCAGTACAATTCAATGATTGGGTGAAACTGAAACTAATTCTTGGCTATTTGCATGGATTTGGAGATTACCTAAACTGCACACGCCAACGATAATATTGTTCATAACTGTTATTAACATAAATAATATCGAATGCAAATCAACTTTCTACTGTTCCAAGCCATTACAGAGTTTAATGAACAGAAAATTAAAACCGTCGAAAGTTTCAGTTTGGATTATAAACTGTTTAATGAATATACTGACCTTGGGTTTATAGAGCGCATTGATGAAATCCCTCTTGCGATCCCTCAAATCTCTTTTCGACAATACGAATTGCCTGCATGCGGTAGTGAACGGATCCTTGCTCATGAGTTGTCTGTAAACAAATCGTTATTGTAACATTAGAAATTCTCAACAGACTACCGCGCCATTGCGAAAAAATATACGAAAATAAGTAGCAATCTACTCATTAAAATCGTAAGAATGAACTACCAAAGAATGGATACTAAAACTAACCCGGGAAAGAACTTGTCCTTCCATTTGGCGCACAGCAAAATGGCGAGGAATCCATCGATAGTACAGGTGTTAGTGGTGGTTCCACTATCGTCGAACCACGGGGGCACATCGAATAACCTCTCAGAGGCCATAGCACCACTGAAAAAAATCAAATTTAGTCGCGCGACGCGATTAGCTTTCGAACAAGAGCATGGTGCGTGGAGCCTAAAACGCGGATCCGGTCATAAGAATGAGAAAAAAAGGCTGGCTTGAACAGAAAAGAATCCAGTAGTGACAGAGAGATAGTATACTTGAAATAATTAACAATTAGCTATTAATATTAATTAGATATCATTTATTGAAAAGACAAATGTAAAACGTCGATATCATGCTTGCTTGTTTCGGTCTTGATATGAAAATTCCAGGTTACGGTAAATATTGTTTTTTTTTGTTTTCTTTGACATTGTTGTTGTTTTGCTTAATCCCGATTTCTCATTATTCAGGAGTATGGACATGTCCAAAGTTGATTACGAACCGTCTAAGAAGAAATTGAGGATGGCCGACGAGCATGTAAGTGATCGTATCGCAAAAGAATAAATTGTTCCGTTTATTTTGGTTCCGCTCTGTCGAATGTTCTCGTTGTTTACGAGGTCTCAGAGTCTAGTTTATGTGCTCAATCGGTACCTATGGCCTTTAATATAATGCATGAAGAAGAACGGAATTTTAGAAATAATCGATAATCAAATAGAAAATAAAATGTTCCGTAATGTGCGCTAAAC
>LS566876.1:231912-245462 GCA_900490775.1 Pristionchus maxplancki
TTTCAATTTTAACAAATAAATATTTTTTTCAGTGTAATCTATCGCCAAAGTTGTTAAAACGTTAAAAGTAGATAAAAGCTTCATAAATTTCATAAAATGAGCGCCAAAATCACCCAAAATAGAAAATCAGTACCTCGGTCCCGCACCATTGAGACGATTTTTTGAAAAAGTGAATCCATGAAATGGTCCCATTGTTGTTTCATCATACGCACCACTCCATGGGCTTCATCGTACACCCCCATGTCCTTTGGATCCCGTTCGATTTGACCCCTATTTTAGGGGAAAATCGAAAATTTTGGTCCGAATTTTTATTTCGAAATCATGCAGGATTCAATCTGAATGACGTTTTTAACACCTCTCGGCAACTGTAACGTAAGGCGCATGAACATTTGAGTCTATCCTTCCCAGTTTTTAAATTTCGATTTTTTGACTATTTCACACATATTGTGATTTTTCTCCTACAGTATACGCATGAATCACAAATATAAGGTGTCTTGTGCAACACAAGGACTAGGCCCTCCTACCACCCCAATAAGGGCTTCTGGATCTCAGTCCTAGGAAAACGTGTCCGGGGGGTTCTCGAAAATTACCGATCCGGTCTCTTAATGTCAATCTCATACCACGCCAACAAAAAGTTACCAGATGTGTATAGATATTTAACATAGAATTGGGACTCACGGTGGGAATTCGGGGTTCTCCTCATTGAATGCGTAAAAATTGATGACACAATCGTTTCCGATCTGAAAGGGTGCGAATATTTTTCAAACAAACTCATTTTTACAAAAAATCTGGTTACATCGATGAAACTGCTCTTTTTTTGTAGTAAGTAAAAGACCTTCTCAGCCTCCTATTTCGAATGCTACAGAAAGCGAAGCCAATCCATCTCTCACCGTCACTAGATACCGCGTGTCTCCATTCTCGGCGAAGGGCAGGAATCGGACGGAAGTGATGCATGCGGTGTGGTGTTTGAACACTGCGAGCGTCTCGCCGTTCTGCAGTCGCCACACTCTGTAATAACCAATATTTAATGCTAATTAAATTACTTATTAAAAACCATTTTCACCCGAGTAAAAATGGTAAAAAAGGAAGTACAAAAAAAGAAGGTTGGCCGAAAAATCGAGGTATACGATATTTTTGCCACTTTTCACCAGAAAACACAAGGTGTGAATTATTTTTACCATCAATTCTGGGGTACCTTTTAAACTCTGCTCACCTCACGATCTTGTCCACACTCCCACTGGCCACCAGCTGATTGCACTGCGAGACGGCAATATCTGCGATCTCTGCCGCGTGACCCCTCAAATATTATTATTATAAAAAATTAAAATTAATTTAGCCAATCAATTATATTTTAATAATTCAGCCTACCTGTAGGTAAACTTGAGCAGCCCGAGATTTATATTGATTACTTTTATCAGATTGTCGTCTGCGCCCTTAAAGTAAAAAAAAGTAAATTAAAAGGAAAAAAACGATTATTTTAAACCTCGCATTTCCTAGTATCATCTTTACTCCTTACCGTGATCAGAAAGTTCTCCGTTCTGTCGAAAATGACACAGTAGCAGGGCGAGAGATGGCAGTAGATTCGGTAGTGCCTCTCGTACGCATTCAGTGATCCCTCACCTGGCAGAAGGGAGATGGGCACACGAGAACCCATCTCTCGAGCACGCAACAGTCTGCAATTTGCGATTCGTAATTAAGTAATTAATAAGCACTGTATCTCAGAAAAGCGTACTGTGTGGTCGAGAACTTCGTCTTGGAAACGGCGAGCTGTCCTCTATTGCCGTGGATGAGATTCGGTCTGCGTGGAGGAACGAGCACTTCTGGAAGAATTCAAGGATGAGTTGTGCTTCAGCAAACTGAATTTTCCAGTTTTAATGCCAAAACACTATTCCTAAAAAAGAGCCTTTCAAAAGACAATCCCTTTCCACACCATTAGTTCTCTGGAGGGCGCTCCGCTTATTCGTAATCAGTCTCAGTTTGAGTCCCTTCACTGGTGGAGCGACGGCTTTATCATTGAGAGTCGAGAGACGAGAGAGCTAAAAAGAAATAAAATCAATTCGTGAAAGGAAAAAAATAAAAAATAAATTTTTGTTCGCGCTCATTGTAAGGAACTCACAATCAGTGACAGCGAGACCAAGGCTAGTTTTGAAAATAAATCACGGAACGACTTACCATAACGGGGAGAGTTTCTTCCGTGACTGTCGATGTTGATGGCATATTGGAGAGGGCGGAGAGCTGAAAGAATAACCCCTCATATTCAATCGGGCATCACATTGATTAAATATCGAATCTTGAAACACAAAACAAGCAGGAAATGCTCACAAACTGCTGGTAGTTCCGTTCATGATTGGCTCCGTTGAAGTCTGTCCGGATTGGAACCAACTGGAAATAAGCACTTTTTAAGTAATCATGAAACATAAATCTAGAGAGAGCGTCATCCCTCACGCACAATTATGCCAATTTCCCACATTCCTGCATCTATGACCCGCTTAATTCATGTTTCTCACCTTCTTCTCATTGATCTCGTTCCTCAACGCGGCCGCTGCCTTCCCGAAGTTTCCTCCCTCGAGAAATCGCTCGATCGCGTGTATTATCTCTGCAGAAAAATTGATGAAATTAATTGTAAAGTAAATTTAACATTTATAATGCCCGAGGCTAATTAGAGTAATTAGCACTCAAACCAAGCCGAAAGCGCGATCTAATTAGCGGTCGCCGCTCGTTCCGTTCTGGGATTCAATCAACAAGATTTCAAAAGCAAGCGCACGAAATCTAACAGCTATGCGACATGGAAAGTGCTCATTCTCATATCTCTGACCCCCTTCCCTCACTCACCAAACTTGGTTTGTTCATCGACAACCTTCTCCTCTCCTTCCTCTTCTTTCGATGTAGAGGGACCATCGTTCATCGAGGTCGAACCAGCTACCTCAGTAGCAGAAGTAGATGCCATTCATTCACGAGCTACAAATTATGGAAGTTCAGTTCTCTTTCCGATACGAAACCATTGAAAAACGACGCATTGCCATGCCCAAAGGCTGGGCTCCTTCTTTTGGTCTTTTCCTCCTCTCAGCTGTCAGATATTCGTTGAGGACTCCGACCTCTGTTCTTTGGTGCATCTTTCACGAACACGGTCTTATCTATTCTTCTTTATTCGATCACCATTTAGTCCAAAAACAATAGTAATCAAAACGTAAGCTAGAGAAAATATAAAATAGGGCTTTCCAAATAGGTGGGTATGATAACATAGGCTGCCATTTGTGCGCTAACATCACGGGATCTGGAACGGGAGTAACAGCGGATAAACGGGTTCAAAGATGGGGGAAAGATTCATAGCCCCTGTTGGGAGAAAGCTATATCAAGGGGGGAACCGACTACGACAAAGCAATGGAACAACTTCAAAGACCAAAGATCACGGACTACAATAGAGTCTAGATCGAGAAAATGGGGGGTGGAGCTGATACCGATAGAGATGAGAGAAGAAGGATCGATTGCTAGACGAATCGAATGCATTGATGGCTCACCGGGTCTGGAATGAGTAATAGTTGCGCTCAGAGTTTCAAATGATCGTTCGTTATTGAGAAAAGGTTTTTGAAAGAATTCAGCAGATGCGATTGCTGACCGCTAAAGTGAGCAATTGTCGCAATATTGCACAACCTCAAATTGTCATCCTGTTTGTACCGTAGTCGTAAGATCCTTACCGTATCTCAGAACATGGTTCCCTCGGGCGGCTGGGGCAGCTTCATGTTTTCCTTCGCTGTCATCATGTTCTTTCTGATGTCCTCGAGCACCTACAAATTATCGATTATCGATTAAATTATTGATTGAATAACTGACCGTCTTGATCAGATACGATGCACTCCATGAACGAAGAGTAGAAAGAATGCGCTTGTCGATCTGAATAACAATAATTAATAATAATAACTACTAAAAGTTATTGAAACGGGACTTCACGATTGAAAAGATTCCAAAAACACTATGAATGTTTCGGCAAATCGTGTGTGTTTAGAGAGGGAGGTTCTTTCAAATTGAGGAAAAAAGAAAATAATAAGAAAATTAAAGATCCCAACAGAATTGTAAAAATCGAAATCAACGTACAACACCATTAGCCTGGTTGATGCCATTCATGTGTATCTTGGTCGTGAAACGGACAGTCGGTGGTTCCTGCACAATAAAATACAATAATTAAATAATAAAGACATAATAACAAAAAGGTAAAAAAAATTAAACTCACTCTGGGATAGTTGGGGCCGCACTCGATAGCGAGATTGTAGATGCGAGAATCGAATGGCGTCTAAAATAAAGCCTAATTAATTGATAATTAGGAGTATTATAACCGTCTTATGTACAATTTAACCTATTTTATATCATCCTCTCGTTTGGCGCCTTCCCTTAATCACATCATCCGTGCGCGTTGCCATGGTAAAGTCCTATCGGCGGGGTAAAGTGGAAAGCTGTTTACGCTCAGTTTGACGCCATAAGTAATGGAGTCAAGCATGATTAGGAATACGCGTGCTGTTGTAATGTCTCATTCAAATATTTGACGTCTATTACAAACAAGGAACAAGGATGAGTCATACCCGAGGAGGGCCGATGATGGTTCCCGTCCATCTAGTGAGAGTCATGTCCGAATCGTCTTCGAGACCCCAAGAGATGTTGCCGTCGCCCTTTCCCTGAACAACAACATCCAGAATGTTCTCGAAGAATCCATGAGAATTATAGTCTTGATGATAATCAGAGACTTTGCTCAATGTATAAACAAAACGGTATAAATGAATTTAAGAGTGAGCGAACCTTCTGGCCGTCCTCAAGCTCCTCAAGCAAGCGGAAATTTCGAGGAACGTCTACTGCAAAGAGCATCGATTTCGGTGAGACTCCGGTTGGAGAGCGAGAAGCGAAACCGCATGACGCGCAGATTAACGTACCCATGATCGCTGTTTCACTGAGTTGGTGGTTGAGATTCCTCCCTCGAAATGCTCAAAGATGGAACGACTGAGCTTCGCTCCGCCTGTTATACCCTGCAACGTCATTTTCAGAGACTCGGTGTTGGCGGGGACGAGAATACCGCTTCTACGAACAATCACGAATTCAATGGGTCAGTATAGAACGGTTTTGGATGCACTACGATGTCAAAAGACAAGAGTGAAAAGGTGAAAACTGGATGAGAAATGGAGAAGAACGCGCGCGGTCCCCGCCCCGCAAACACGTCTTTGCACCCGACACGCGCTCACAAGCACACCACGTTCAGTTCGCGATCGACCACACCACCTTTTCGTACTCCTACAGTAATTCACTGTTTTCAAGGCTAAACAGCGCATGCTCTCTCGTGTTGTCTGCTCGATCACTAGCCGATCAGTGTCCTCAATGAGGGGAGCGATTGTTACCGCTTTCGGCGGACCAGAGAATATTTTAATCAAGGATGACCTACCTGCTCCCTCCATTACCGAACCCAATCAGGTACTTTTTGACTATTATTTTCGCCGTCATTACCTTGTTTAGGTGCTAATCGATGTGCACACGGCGGGAATCAATCCCGTCGATACATACATTCGATCGGGAGTTTACGCCAACCTTCCTGATCTACCGTACATTCCCGGCAGAGACGGATGCGGCGTCGTCAGAGAGGTATACGGTAGCTTTCATTGATTGGAAATATTGGCGATCTTGCTAGGAAGTTCTCTAATTGACACCTTTCCAGGTGGGATCCGGCGTGACTGACGTCAAAGCCGGCGACCGCGTGTGGTTCCTCAAGGACAATGGTATCACCGCGGAGGTTACGGTAGCCACCAAGGTCTTCCCGCTTCCCGATGGTGCGTTGTGAAATTACCCAATTACCCAGATCCTCGCTTTCTCAGCTCTATCCTTCGTCGAGGGTGCCTGCCTGGGCATACCGTATCTCACTGCACATCGAGCACTCTTCACTAGAGGCAATCTCAACGTACGATATTCGGGTTTCTTCTGATTGAATTCCTTACTAAATCCATTCCAATCTACAGTGCACCTAACTAGTAAACAAATCTCATTTGCTATAGATAGGTCAGCTTTTTTCTTGTTCCTCCATCAATTTCATAAAACATTTTCGATAGCATTTTCATAGGATAGAGTCTCGTCATTTCCATTGATCCTTCTGCAGAAATCCGACCGTGTGCTGATCCACGGAGCCTCGGGCGGGGTCGGGTTGGCAGCCTGCCAGATGGCTCGGGCATTCGGCGCGGCACTGGTCGTGGGCAGTGCAGGCACGAAGGAGGGCGAGGAGATGGTAGCCAGGTACGGTAGATTACGGTATGATTGTCGAATCGATAAATAATTAGAATACGGTAACCCATTCAACAATCGATTGCAGGAACGGCGCCCATCACACGGTCTGCCACAGGGACGCGAAGTATGTTGAGGAGCTGAGGAAGATCGCGCCCGATGGTAAGCTCCTGGGTTACTGTAGTCCCGCACACTTACCGTATCCCTTCCAGGTTTCGACATCATCATTGAGATGCTGGCCAATGCGAATCTTGCCACTGATCTGGATCTGCTGGCGAGAGGTGAGCAAATTTCTCTATTGTCTGTCTTTGATTAGAATTAGAGACACGAATGAAAGAAGATCTGATACTCTACCAACTGGGAAGTTCACTGAAGAATGAACGCCAAAATATTCAAGACTCAGTGTTCATTTAGGTGGTCGAGTGGGAATCGTCGGCAACCGGGGAGAGATCACCCTCAATCCGCGCGCATTCATGCAGAAGGAGTCCTCCGCATACGGTAAATGCACTTCAATTGTTGATCAAAGACTGACTTTTCATGAACTAGAACGATACTGTGTACTTACCAATCCACCGTTCCTCCCAGGAGTGATGCTCTCCGGGGCAACCGCAGACGATCTCTCCTCCTGCTCGTCGATGCTCTCCTCCCTCTTCTCTTCCTCCTCCTTCCGTCCAGTTTGCAGTCGAGTCTACTCTCTGGATGAGTTCCCCCAGTCTCACAGGGACATTATCGACCCCTCTCTGCCTGCGTTGGGCAATAGAGTCGTGCAGGTTAGAAAGTAGCTGACAAATGGTTTTGAATTCTAATCATTCCATCGCCTGTATTTGTACTGTGTGCCTTCAGAGTCGTTGTGTACATTGAATAAATAGCAATAACTTTATCTATCTATCGTTTCAACAATGACACGGATCATTTCTCGGAGAAAGGGGAGATCATCGACTGTTCCTCAATTGGCTAATCATGAAGCGTGAGATCGCTCGTCGTGGTAGGATCCTGGAATGGGTACGGTATTTCAGTCAGGCAGAGAAGAATTAGAAAATGGAATAGCCTTACCCCTTGATTGCATACATGAGGTACATCGTTCTCGGAATGATGACTATTCTCATCTCTCGCAGAATCGCATCGATCGTTGCATCAGCGACGTATTCGGGAGTCATTACACTCATACTCAGTTTGGTCCTGCACGGAATGTTTGAGTACGGTAGGCTCAATATGGATACGGTATTCAATCTCACGTTAGGTTATCCAGCAGCGTCGACTGAAAATAGGCCGGGCAGACGGTGGTGAACCTGCAGTGCATTGTTACGGTAATTCAATCGATACCGTAACCTACCGTACTCCGTTCTTCCCCATACTCGCAGCTTCGTTCTCGAGTCCTTCTTGTATGGCCATCGCTCCGAATTTGGATGCACAGTAGGGGATCATATCTGCATTGATCAATCGATTAGATATACGGCTACCGCAATCAAATTGTCGTTGTGGGACTCACCTTGGGCCGAAACGAAGATTCCTCCCATAGACGCAACAGTGGCAATGTGGCCGGCGTCTCTTGCAAGCATCTCGGGGAGAAATTCGCGAGCCATCTAAATATAATTCGTTGAAGAATTGAGGTTGAATCTTCATTTGTTTTCTAGCAGTGAGCAGTAGAGATACGGTGTAGCCATTGCTATTATTCATCGGGTACAGCTGAGCCTAACTGCTGTTCATTTAATTCAGCATCGTTTGCAAACGATGATCGGCTAATGTGCTCAGATTTCGAGATAACATCTGAATACTTCGTAGCCAACAGAGCGAATGAATTCGTCAAACGCTGATCGTTATACCTTCACTTCCTTCATTCTATCTATGCATTCTCTGACAGATAACCAATACGCTTCTTCTTTCAAAAACCAGGAAAAGATAGGAAAACAAAGAACCTCACCCAGAAATGGCAGAGCATGTTCAGTTCAATCGTCTTCCTGATGTCATCCTCAGACACCTCCATCAGCTTTCCTCCGATTCCGATGCCAGCGTTGTTGATGAGGAGATTGACGGGACCGACCTTCAATTCACGGCGTCTTGGCAACGTTCCAAAATTCAATTTCGCTGCGAGACCACAACAGTACTCTATTCCTATCTCTCGATCACCCCCTAAAGAACGTCGTGCAATTAGATCGTTTCTGTTTCCGAAACACAAGCAAAAATAGGTAAGAAGTGCAGTATTGCATGTAGGGGATGAAGATTTTCAGCATTTTCGAAAATAGCAAATCCATCATTTTCCTTTCATAATGCACAATTTACCTCTCTCTTCACTGTATCAGCAGCAGCTGCGATGCTCTGTCGATTCAGCATGTCTACTGTGTAGACTTTGACCTGAACATGATCGATGGCTCTTCAACATATCTAGATAGTCCTCTACATTTACCCTACTTTCTTTGCCTACAGCTCTGGTATTTGGTCACGACTAGTAGCCTAGCTAGTAAACTAGTAGTAGAAACGGCTCTCCACTTTTTCAATGCTCTCTCCTTTCTCTGTAAAAGAAGAGGTAATGGAAAACAAGAGAGCACTTTCTACTAGTAGTATACTAGTGTGTCTACTAGTAGTAGCTGTGTAGGTCTACTACTCGTGACATAGTCAGCTACTACTAGTAGACACACTAGTATACTACTAGTAGAAAGTGCTCTCTTGTTTTCCATTACCTCTTCTTTTACAGAGAAAGGAGAGAGCATTGAAAAAGTGGAGAGCCGTTTCTACTACTAGTTTACTAGCTAGGCTACTAGTCGTGACCAAATACCAGAGAGTAACTATCTCCTCCAACCATACCTTGCATCCTTCGTTCCTCTCACACTCTTCCTTCGTTCTTTCCAGACCCTTCTCGTCTCTGTCCCACAGCACGAGAGTAGCTCCTGAAGACAGAAAATTTCGAAATACGGGCAATCGTCTCTTCATTCCGCACACTCTCTCGCTACTCTGACCGGTGAGAGAGCGCGCGGGATGAAGAGACGGTTACCCGTACTTCGAACTCTAGAATCTACAGCTTCATCAATCTCTGAGTGGGTCAGGCTAGGAGCCCAAGCTGAATGGCTCAAATCTGATCAGTACCTTTCGTGGACAGTCGTAGAGCGAGTAGTCGTCCGAGGCCATTGGCTGCACCAGTAATGAGAACGATCTACAACATTTCTTGAACTTTCGAGAAGCGAATCTTGAACTGGTTCGAACAATTGAGACGGTGGGTTCGCATAACTCTCGCATTTTCATGGCAAGGGGTCAAACAGGTCTACCCTCACACGTTCTTCGAGTCAGTTTGTCGTACACTCCTCATTTCTCATGCTCTCTAGCCTGCCAGAGACGACGAGAGAGCATGACGAATGACGAGAGTCGTACAATTTTGAATGTCTCTGGTTGGGGTCGTTTCTCTGACCGACGAGAGAGCGCGTGAAATGGAGAGAGTGCTTGCCTGTCCCGTGACGTCCTTGTACTTGCAGTAGCCGATCGGGGCGAGATTGGAGAAGAAAGCACAGAAGCAGTCCTGAGATGAGAGATAAATGGGATTATTGGAGATCTAGAAGCCACTCTTTCTGTTTTGAAAGCTTTGACTAAAAAATCGTATCTTGTTAATTTGTAGAACGTTCTGATCTCTGTACTGTGATGTTTTTATATGTTTTCCTCTTCATTCACTAATCGTTTTTCGATGTTTTATGCACAGATGATCGATCGTAATCTCCGTATTTTCATCAAACAAAAGAAGTTTCCGATGGATTATCTTCGTTTCTAATCGATTTGATGGAGTAAGAAGTTGCTAAAAAGTAGGAATAGTCAGTAGAAACCTTCCTCGCTTCCTCAAATGAAGCAAAGCAACTCACATAAATCATCAAAAAGAATAGCGAGAACAGCTTGCCGATTCTGTAGATGACTCCCATGCTGAAAGGAAGAAATCTGGATGAGGCAACAGGGAATACTCTGTGATTAGCGGGAGAAGTACTGGCGTATATTCATTGTCATAATGAACGAAGGAACAACGGAGATAATGACTAGGATCATAGGACTGGACCATCGATCTCTCTCGTGCAGAACGAAGATACTGTTTCTGCATTCCTACACCAAACGTAACAGGGAACTGCAATTCCCTGAACGGGTTGCAATTCGGCGGTGATTCGCAAACTCGCGCAATCGTCGAGAATTCAATGGAGCGAGAGGAGGAAGGGGAACGAGTAAAACTTGCCTGGCTGACTTGTTCGGGGGAGGGGACGAGGAAGGAGGAGGGGGCAACAGGGAAGAGTCGGGTGTTGAACCGCCTTTTCGTTGAGTGAGCACCATACTGAAATCATGATTAATCATTTCATTTCACATGATCATACGCGTTGTCTTATCTGCCAGAACCTCATAATGAATGGCTCTTTACTTTCACAAGTCAGGCAAAACGAGGGAGTATGCACAATGAAGATAATAAAACCTTACTGTAAACGAGATTGCAGGGGACTCTCATTTTCCCATGCTATCTATCTAATTGGCCGGGCATTAATCATCATGAAGAATGAGAACGCGTTCTTCATTTTCGAACATTACAGCACACGGAAGTGACAACTCACTGAGAAGACAAGGAACTCTCCTCGTTTCCCACACTATCTCATCGGTCATTTTTACTGCGGTGTAGGTACTAGACTTTCTCGTTACATAGATACGGCATTCGAAAGAGAGATTCAAAAACTTGGAATAAATAGTGGACAAAATTGGAAAATATACGAAATCGAAGGTCTCGGCAATTTAAAATTGAATGAAATAGGGCAAGTAATGCAGACAGTGACGGAACGAGAGGGGAGAACCTTGAATGAACTACCCTGGGAGTGGTCTATCGACTGATCTCTCCTTTCCACTTGTCTCTCACACTGACTGGCCAGCGAGAGAGCACGAGGAACGAAGAGAGCGAGATAACTCTGTTCCCCGAGTTGTGATTTCCCTTTCGTTCGCCTCATTCCCAACAATAAAGATCGGGCGATATGGGCGATTTCGGTGTTTTGTTGGTGCGAAACGTTGCTAGTCTTGGGAGATTGTGACGTGAACTTTAGTAGAGGTTTGTCAATGGCAAAGTAACTCTGTTCAGCCCATTATTTACAATCAGAGATCAGTGTCTGTTCCGTGCCTAGATACTTCACGAGTGCAACTTCAGGCGAGAAATGGGAGAACAAACAATGGATGTCCAAGGATCTATCTCCCACTCGTCCCAACTCTCCACAATCACCGATCGATGCTTTGTTTCCTACTGTTGTTCTTACTCGCAGCTGCGATCAACGGTGAGCCGGGATGTTTGTGGCATTTCTGTTGAAAATAATCTCTGGAATGTTCCAAAAGAGTGGTGTAGACTAGTGACGAATGGGGATGCGAGCAACCATCAGTGAGATAATTGAACATCATTTCCAGTATGCTCCATTACTTTTTCAGGTAGCCCTCACGAGACGAAGCTCTTCAATGACTTACTCAATGGTGAGATTGATGGCTTCTTTTCTTGAACAATGTCCAAAACAGTTCCCGTCTCCTCATAAACTGCTGATCCGTATCCCAAAAATAAAATTAAAATAATAATTGTACTAGGGTACAACCCAATGGAACGGCCTGTCGAGAATGCGACCGAGGCACTAGTGGTCAACATCAAGTTCTACCTCCAACAGGTAATTAATTATTGAGTGTTTAATTAATCCAATATATATTTTCTCCAGATTCTCGACGTGGACGAGAAGAACCAACTCGTGAGCATCAATGCCTGGTTGAGCTATGTGAGTTCTCTCATGAAGAGCTGTCATCTCATTTTTTTTGTATAGATTTGAACCTTCTAACAAGAGGATTGTCCTGCCTCTCTTTCCTATTATTTCTCACCGGTCGAAAGAGCGAATGTGCATGGAAAAAATTGGAATCGGGCAATAGCTTCTGAATACTTGAAAGGACTTTCTGGTATCACAGCACCGGAGCTCCTAGATGTAAAATAGATCATCGAGCATCCAGGGTTGGCGCGACTACAAACTCGGATGGAATCCGGACGACTACGGAGGGATTCAGGACATTCGATTCCCCGGAACGTCCGATCACATCTGGAAACCGGACATTCTGCTGTACAATAGGTCAGATCAGAGACTTGTTAGATCAGAGATGGCTGATACCCGGACGAAAAGTTGCACAATGGGTGGACTACCAGTCTACCACCCGCACATTGTTCGCTGAAATACGTACGAATAACATAACCAGTGAATAATCTCTTCCATTTCAGTGCAGCTGAGGACTTTGATTCGACGTACAAGAGCAACCTGCTCGTCTACTCAACTGGTATTTCAATGCAGTCACTTCATAGTTACAGCTCCGCAATCTCTCAATAGATCATGAAAATCGATCTATCAGCCCATGATCTTTGATCCCTCCAGGCGACGTCACGTGGATTCCTCCGGGCGTGCTCAAATTCGTCTGCTCGACGATCGACGTCACCTGGTTCCCCTTTGATGACCAAGTCTGCCAGTTGAAGGTCAGTTCCAACCACAGAATGCCTGAATGAAAAGAAAACGGACTTCACTCGAATCCTTCTGCCTTCGTGCGGTTAAATACAGGAGAAATACCAGTTGAAGGCAAGATCTGCGATGCATCATTGCCTACGTTACGATTCCGCGTGTGACGCATAGCTATTGCTGTCAGAATGAAAATTCAGTGATGAAACGAGTGTGTCATTCAGTAAAGATACTGGTAGTGATTATTGCTGCACCCTGACGTTCCCAGATTAAGATGCAGCCGGTATTCAGACTGACTCCCCTTTTCCAGTTCGGTTCGTGGACCTTCCATGGCTTCGCGATCGACCTGCAGATCGACACGGAGATGGTCGGAGGGAAGAAACGTATGATGACAGATTCTGCCAAAATATCGAAGCCGTTGTTTTAGCAAAAAATTGTTCGATGGTCTTCGTATTCCTTTCACGATCTGTAAATGGATGATAATTGCAGCCTCCTACGTCGAGAATGCGATGGATCTGAGCACGTACGTTGAGAATGGAGAGTGGCTGCTGATGAGCTCACCCGCGAGGAGAGATGTGAGTTCAGTTGAAATGGTTCCGGAAAACCTAAGGAATCTGCAATAACCACGGGGTTTCCACAAGTCAGAGTCAAACGCATGCAGTCTATTTCGATGGCAAAAAATTGTTCTACAACCTTTTTTATCAGAAAAGCCCTCGACTGCCTTTCCGCGTTTGCTAGATTGACCGATCGATATTTCAATCCAGGTCACGTATTACTCGTGCTGCCCCGAACCGTATCCTACCGTACTCTACTATCTCCACATCAGGAGAAGGA
>LS566876.1:263330-293618 GCA_900490775.1 Pristionchus maxplancki
TCTTCCTTCTTTGTTTTGTATTTTGCTTGCAAAAGTTATCATGATCTTCGTCAAAGGAATACGGGTGACTAAAATTGAAAGAAATCTGTTTGAAATTGAAAGACCTCAACGTCTTTCAGACTGTCGAAGGAGGAGAAGAATCGGCAGGCGAATCGGAAGAAGCGAGCGGGGAAGAAGAAGAGGAAGGAAGCACTGGAGATGCCGCCCTTTGATCTCACTCCGTACAGGGCCAATTATGAGGTGAGATGATGGGGATACGGTAATTATCGATTCGGATTGTACAAACAGTTCGAAAGGGCTTTACAATTACGGTGGGGTTGCCCGGCAACCGTTGCCGTGAAATGTTGAAACGAGTTTGATAATGAGTACCGTTTTGATTATCGATTAATTCAGGAGAAGAACGAGTCGCAGCCCGACGTTGCGAATACAGTGCAGATGGAGAGAGTGGAGAGGGAGATGCGGGAGAAGGAGGTAGGGGATACGGTAATCATGGGGGTACTGTAATGACTCTGCCTTCTCCAGCCATCCTCTTCCCATCCCGTTCCCCTCAATCGAGATGGTCACCCGGCGAGGAAGAGAGGACGACTGGCACAGTTGAGAAGAGAGAAGGAGGAGTTGGGGAGGAATACGAAGAAGGAAGAGGAGAAGAGAGTGGTGAGTGAAGCTGGTAGTCATTGGAAATGTAGATATTATGTCAAATTGTGGCAGCGAGATTATACCGGTCGTTGATCGCCTACGGCGGTGATTTTGCCACTCTAACGATTTCATAATATTTCATTATCCCTTGACGGCGTGTTTATGTGATTCGGGAAGGTGAACAAACACACACACACACACACACACGTGAAGAGGCTACTCTATTAATGATTTGTTAATTAATTAAAACGATGAATTAGTTGCAGCTGCCGGTGTTCAATCCGTACGCTGCAGTCCACGATGGGAACATGTGGACGGATGAACAAATGGAGAATATTAGAAGAAGGAGAGAGGAGAGGCAGAAGAGGTATGATCACAGTCCGAATAGTACGTGAAAAATGACGTACCTTACCCGCATTTTGGAAGTTTTTGAGAAAACCTACCCGCTTTTTTTTTGAAAATATGTAGCAAATGTTGACAATTTAGTTTCTTTACTCCTAAAAAAAAATTTCTAAAACCTACCCGCATTTTGAAGATTCGACCCCTGGGTACGGTAGGGAAAGAGGGATGTTTACTCTTTCGTAGAACGTAATCTCCATATTTTTAAAAATCCTATTGCAGGAAGGAAGAAGGATTGACCGAGTCGGAGGAGGATGAAGAATACGATTGATGAATTGATGAGAGATTCAATCTGCCTGTGAATTTAAACCTTAGCTGTACTATCCTCAGTTTATTTAAGTCTAACTTACGTTTCAGTTCTAATAGTAAACCGTTTCTCGTTATTTGTTTTTGTTCTAAACAAAACTCGATATTTATTCACTCGTTTTTTGTTGCTAAAGTTAAACTTTGTTGTCGTTAATTCAGATGTTTTTCTCGTTGTTGATGTTCTTTGTTGTTGCCTTTCTTTGTTACTCGTAGTTGAGAGAACGCCACTGTGGCCCCCTATAAAGTAATGGGGATGAAAACTTCGTGTTTCCGGCAATCCAGGTCTTATTAATCCATGGAACTACTTTGGTTTATTACGGTAGACGGATGGCGGGACGATCCAATCACTAACTGAAGTGGTGCCAGCCGTTGGGAAAGAGCAGAAAGGGGGTCGGGTAACGTTGTGCAATCCACTTCCACTTCACTTCTACGATAGATGGAATGACTCGATTGTTGTCATCGCGAAGTCTGCTCATCCTCAGAGGGGAACAGACACTCCCTCTCCTGCAGGGAATCGTCACCAGGGATGTTCGGTCAGTGATTACAGCGAGTTTTGGTCTGATTCCACGTCGATTCTAGTCGTTTCATCATGGGCGAATTGTGTTATGCAACCCAAATTGTATAATAATCCTTAACGTAATCTCGAAGCAGTTACTTTGATCCACTTCCTTTACCTGTTCTGCCTTTCTTTGCCAATAATTAATCGTTTAGCCACTACAGTCTTTTTTGTTCTGGATATTTTTGTCCGCCTAGGGAAATGATCGCTTCTTACTTACAATTAGTTCTAATTAGCTCTTATTAAAGCGCTAATTATCATTTTTCAGGCACTTGCAAGAGAAGCCGACGACGGCGTCGTTCATTCTGGATAAGAACGGACGAATCGCCGACGAGATTCTGATGAGGAGAAGAGAGGTGAGGTTTTTCGTGACCAGCATTGAATACGATGAGGACTTGAACGTCATGGCTACATGTTATTGTTAGGTGGAGTTGGATTCAACCTCGTTAATTAATAATTACTAATGATCAGGACGCAGTGCTAATCGAGTGCTCCGCGCAGCGACGAGTACTGCTCAAGAATGCACTGGAGAGGTGCGCAATTTCCTTTGAGTAAAGCGAGGTCGTTCGAGCATTCTAGTATGAAAATGTGTGTCAATCTTATCGAAAGTGTCTTCCTTTTCATTTTGAAAGATGGTTTGATTGATTATTGATCCATTCCCTTCAGATATCGTCTGCGCAAGAAGGTCTCCATCGAGGAGTGCGACGAGAGTGTACTGTGGAGTGAGGAGAAGACAGAGGAGGGTGAGGACGGCTATTTATTATGTCGTAACTGTTTAGTGTCCCGGTAGATCCGGGATTCAGGCAATGCATAGAATTACGGTATCTATAAATTCTGCATCAATGAATCGACACTACCAGGTGCCGAGGCGGACCCACGAGTGCCCGGCCTCGGATGGAGAGTGTACAGAAGGGCGAGTGGAGAGAAGGAAGGAGACGAGGAGTATAGGGAGAAGAGGTGAGGAGTCGAAAAGACTCTTTCATTCACTAAGTCCTTGAAATTCAAGGCTTGAATATTCAGGCTGGATAGGAATCAAATAGTATCAAATAGTAGGATGGTTGACAAATTCTTAGCATTCTCCTCCTCTTCCCGTGGTATCGCAATTCCCCCCTCTTATGAGAAGTCTCATCAATCGGTAATGCTCTTTAGGTACTCTCACGGAGTGGGAGAGGGTGAGGAGTTGCTCGGTCTCCTTCCATGGCACTCGAATGGGGATCTCCTCAGTCAAGTATCCATCAACAAAGGATGCTATGTGGGACAAGAACTCACCGCGAGAACAGCAACACAAGGTACGATAGGAAAAGCAGTTGGTGATTCGTAGGGATACGGTAGGGTTACTGTAATCGAGCTTCAATAAATAATGTCAGGCATGATCAGGCGCCGATTAGTGCCCTTCACCGCAGCATCTACCGTATCCGGCGAAGTACACCATCCCGACGGGAAGAAGGTATACGGTAGCTTAATCGATCTACAGTAACCCCCGCATTCAAGGTTGGCAAGATCGTAGCGTCCTCGTCCTCTCGCGGTCTCGTCATGCTCTCCCTCTCATCGATCGATAGTGATCTACGATCATCGGAAGGAGTTCCCATTAAGGCATTCCTGCCAGAATGGATGAAGGACCTGGACCTGGCAAAAGTCCATGTCTGATTACGGTAGATTATCGATTACGGTAATCTAGGAATCGTGTTATGTAGTTTGTAGTGTGTTCATAGCCATTGAGTGTCTATAGATTATGTATCTCAGAATGTGTGCAAGACCTCAGATAATTCGAAATGAATCGATGTGTAAACCGGTAATAACAACCTTAATATACCTTTCAAAGAGTCGATAAAGAGATCATTTCTATCATGCGATGTTTGTGATCATGGGTTACACTATCCCTATCATATTTATTTGTTTCGTACTTATGGTTATGTTTTATCGATTATTGCGTTGAGATGTCGACGAAACACCTGAAGAAGCTAATGGATGAGAAGAAGGTTGAAGTGGAGAAGGAAGAGGAGGAGGAGAGCGAAAGTGAAGACGAAGTTGGAGGTACGGTAGATTGGGAGGGTTACGGTAAGACCTTCCATTCAGGACCCGTCAATCGATTCGCAATGCTGAATATGGGAGATGAAGAAGAGGCGAAGAGCGAGAGTGAGGAGGAAGAAGAAGAGGTGAAGAAGGAGGAGAATAATGCGGGTTAGTTGCTGTTTCTTTTTTTTAGGTGAATTTCAATTTCTTTGTTTTGTAAGAGTACGAATTTCAATCATCAACTTTGCAGCAAAGAAGAAAAAGAAGAACAACAAGAAAAATAAGAAGAAGGCAAATCAGAAGAAGAAAGTGGAAGAGGATCCGTTCGATATGAAGAAGAAGAAGGAAGATGAGGAGTTTGATGACGAGGTGAAATTAGCGATTCTCAGAATCTTGCTCGACACTGATTACGGTAGATAATAGTAATCGATATCCCTTCTTCCCTTCAGGAGATCGACTCTCCCATCTCGCTCTCGCAACTGACGGCAGCCTGTGAATCAGCCGAGAACCTATTCAAGTTCGACTCCAAGATGATCGACCCAATGGTCGAGCTGAGGAAATCGATCGGAAAGGCGTTCAGGGTACGGTATTCTGAAAGGGGATTACAGTAGCGCAGACGTTCTCGCACCCTTGGTTACGGTATACCAGCGATGATTACGGTATCTCAGTTATCGATTCTCTTCCAGATGGAGGGTCGCACAGAGCAGGCGGTGCGTGGACAGGCGAGGAAGTCGAGATACGTCGTCACCAAACACTGGCCACTCTTCAAGAAGGCTGGTCAGTATTTGACGGATTGTAGTTTGTGGTCCGTAGATGCTGTGTCCATTTCTCGTTATATCTAGCTGAATCTTGTCTCGAAATTTGTGCTTCGGTCGGATCCAGTAACAGATAGATCAGTGGATTTGCGCGGGCTTCGGCCGCTTTGTTCCGCATCAGTAAACCACTTATCGCGGGTTCTAGTCTACTATCGAGATTCCAATTTTGCGCGGGTTCAACTCAACATTGAGGAAGTCACTGATTCAGGTCTCTCGATGGAGATTGCTCTGAAACGAACGGATGGAGTGACGTACTTCAAGTTCGTCCACGGGGCGGAGTACAGAAACATCGAGAAGCTGATGAGGATGGGAGAGCTGACCCATAATCCGGAATTGGTAAGGGGAAATTCATTCTTCATTTCCTTTTTATTGTCAACGGTTTTGTTAATTTAAATGCAAAAAAAGGAGATCTGACTCGGCAGTCAACAAAATTATCACGCTTGCTGTCAGGTGAACGAGGCGTTCATGGCCAATCCCTACCATCTCAACTCGCTCCTCATCCGCGCCAACACGGCATTCATGCAGGAAGACGTGTCTGTGGCGATGGAGTTGCTGTGTGAGTTGATTATCGATTGGGCTGTATGCTGTAATGTTACCGTAATCTCAAGTCATATATGAACATGGGATATTTGGATCATTTGTCAATCAATATTTCCCCTACCGTACCCTTCCCTCCTCAGGCATGGGCATCTACGGCGTGGAGTGCGCGTCGCACGCAATGTTCCATCTGTCGGCGTGGAACTGTCGACTGGACTACAATCAGTTCGAGAATCGTGCCATTTTCCTCGTCCTGCATCGGTGAGTCGAGTGTGATTGGGCTGTTTAGAGGAATGTGTCCATGCTTTTGATGATAAAGAGATCCGTATGCGCTAATTTTCTTCTTAGGTTAGTGTGTACATTGTATCCGTATTTCACCTACAGCAAGAAATTAGCCTCTCCGATCGTGGGCTAATATCGATTTAATGGAAAACGAGGCAAATTGTGCACGATTAGATGTCGTGGATACGAATTCAGTGGAAAACTTTTTAAAACCAAACAACGTGAAAGTAATTCCTTCATTTCCAGATACATCTTCTTCCTGGAGCGTCGTCGCTCGTACAACACCGCCCTCAACTACGCCAAGCTGCTCTTCTCGCTCGACCCCGTGGTCAGAACTTGTTTCCGGCCTACAAAGCATCCAAATTGCAAGTCAAAACACTCCCCAAAATGGTGTTCTCACTACTCGATTGTTCCGTTGTTGCCTGTAATCGGAGAATTGTTGCATTATGCGATGCCCTATTCAATTGTTTCTTACAGAAAGACCCGGTGGGCACGATGCTCATGATGGACTCACTCGCACTCAAGGCGAGACAGTACGAGTGGCTGAATAAGGTGTACGAGCAGGGAAAGGTGAGCGAGTTATCTCTTTGATCTTTTTGATGCTGTCTTGAAAAATTTGGGCGATTCGACTTCTTTTTCATATGATGCCATTGTTTATTGAATATGCGTCCTAGAGAAATGAAATTTGTGACATACATCATACTGATTTGGTTGTTCATCATCAAGAGACTTCTTCGTTCCCCTTTCAGACATGGAAGAACCTGCATCTCCTTCCCAACTGGCAGTACTCGATCGCCCTCGCAGCATTCCACTCGCAGGACGAGAGCGCCGATGAGAAGGTGAGTACGGTAGGGGAGGAGATAAGGATATCGTAGTCTGCTGCTATCGATGACTGATTTTTTTCCTGTGGAATGAAAAGAATCAGTTATCGATTGGTTATGTCTTCTGGGAACATTCCGCTCCTCATAAATCATTGGAGATGATGAGAAAAGAATCAGTTATCGATAGGATGTTACTACTGTAACCTTACCGTGACCTAATTCAGCTCCTTCACGCGCTCACTGCCTTCCCCTCGGTCTTCGTGGCGATCGCCAACGCCATTCAGGTATTTATCGATCGATGGGTTACAGTAATATCGATTTTTGCAGCTCAACTTCGACCCGGCCACGGCGTCCCGAAGAGCGCTCACTCCCGCATACACCGCACTGTGAGTAGTACGGTAGATGGGAGATTGTAATCTGATTTTATATCGTTACTGATATCACCCACTCTTCAGCGAGCCGTCCGGTGTGCAGCTCCTCTCCTCCCTGTACGCCCGTCAGACGGAGCTCCTTTGGAAGAACCCCGCCGTGAGTGAGACTACCGTAACTTATCGTAGTCCATTGTCAATCGATAACTGGTTGCAGGTGCTGGCATGGGCGGAGCGAGTGGTCGCATCGATCGGGTCCGACTACGGTAGCAGGAAAGTGGATGAGGAAGCGAAGGAGAAGTGAGTGGTAAAGGCTAAAGAACCGAAATACGTTGAAGCCAGAATGTGATGGCATTTAAGAGCGTACGAATGTTCTAATTGCATTGCAGACTCTCGCTAGATAGATTTATTTAAATTGTTAGAGTTGGAGAAATATTATAGACGTCTCTCTCGCTTCGCAGCTGTTCCACCGCAGATCATGCGTTGCCTCTTCCTCTCCGATATTCCACTCCAGGTAAAGAGTAGGCTGACTCTTTCAAGTTCACGTTATCTAACACTTTGCCTGGCAGTCGAAAAAGTATCTCAACGAGGAAAATGCATACTAGAACGTGAGAGCGATCATCTAACACTATGTAAATCACGAAAATTGTCAAGAAAAGTAAGAATGCAATCAACAACCCTTTCCAGGAGTCGACCACGCTCACCGACCCCTTCCCGCCCAAGCAGTCCAAGTGCGACTACGATAGGGAACTGGTACGGTATCGATGGGATTACGGTAGATCGATATCACTCACCGTACCTTTCTCTTACAGACGGACGCGGGTGCCTCGGCGATAGCTCAGGAGTCTCTCGTCGCGCGTTTCCTCCACTCACTCTACCCCGATTTCAACGAGGGAGAGGGTATCGCAGAAGGGCTGGCGAGAGCCGTGGAGGTACGGTTGATATTGATTACGGTAGTCAGATATCGATCAGCCGATTACGGTATCCATTCTAGGGAGCGAGAGAATGGGCTCGGGGAGCGCTGGGAGGTGGAGGAGATGGAAGAGGATTGGAGGAGGAGGAAGAGTTGGAGATTGAATTGGATGAGGAAGAGGAGGAAGGAGGACAGAGAAGATAGTTTCATCTTCATAATTTACATTCCGCACCTCATTTTTCCTCATTGTGAGCAAGAAGTTATTGTTGTAGCCATCACTATTCGTTACGGTAACGGTTGTTCCCGGTCTGTCGTTCACATCATTTCTCGATTCCTTCGATTATTTTCCGCCCAAATGTGATCAGATTGTGTATTTACAGAATATTGTTTGCGATGATAAGAATTGTATTTTATCCCTACTACACAGTGGTCAAACTTAACAATTAACAAAAGGGAGATACCCGTAGAGGCAAAAGGGTGCAGCAATGAGAAGCGAGTTATCGAAAGATACATAGAAAACGAACCCATCAAAAGTTTAATATTAGGCCTATAATGAATGGAAGCAATACTATCGGTCCAACACACAATCACATACTCTATCGTTGTCTGACTAGTGAGAGAGTGTGGGAAACGAAGAGAGGTGTCTCCAGAATCTACTTCGATGCCAGCCAATCGGTCAGGTACTTGCAGTCGCACGGATTGATCTCCTTGCCTGGAAGAACATCGTAACTCAGTTCTCGATAGCCTATGCCTACGGTAATCCCCTTCCACTAATAAGGGGGCATGACAAATGGGCAACGACATTTGGGCAACGGGCCATAACTTTCGGCAAACTTGAAGTATTCCCTCAAAAAAATTTCCGCCGAGTGTGTCAAATGTTAGCTACGCAACCCACCCGGTTTAAGATCTCTAACTTTAATTTGAAATTTGTGTGTAAACGCGTTCAAACACGTTTTATGCATTTTGACCTAGCTCAATCTATTGCTCTTGAGATTTGCCGTCGAATGAGCTATCTCATAACTTTTAGAAGCAACTCTCAAGCGAGTTATGTTGATTTGCGCAAGCTCGTTGCCCAAATGTCGTTGCCCAGTTGTCATGCCCCACTAATAATATAGTCAGTACTCGATACCTCTACACCGTAATCTACCGTACCTGCAGCACAGTCTATGGCCACTGGACAGAGGGCACAGGGCACGGAGACGAGGGGCGAGGGACGGATTATCGATTGGTCGATCACTCGAACGGCGCCGTCCGCCCGTCGCTCGATCAGACCGTCCAGCACTGCGACCTGAGAGGGGAGGAGGGGTCGAATCAGTGGATTGATATACCATGCTCGGCCATCCGATAACCACCATACTGCCCATTTGTCAACAGAAATCCACAGAAAACCCGTCAAATAACTATTTCCTGAAACATTCCCGGCATTTTCCTGCTTCACGCTACCTAGGATTTCAAAACGGTGGCCACTAATCTCCATCTGAAGAAGACAACGTCGACTCACCTCGAGGATTCTCTCGATGTCGTCGTCCGAGATGGGCACGTGCAGGATCTTCTTGTCGCGGATGAAATTGGCCACCTACGATTAAATCGATATTGTGGACTTTCATTCTTCAGTTTTGTTGTTTTCCCTGAGCCCGTGTTTCTGATCTGGCATCACCAACCTGTCATACCACCAATCTACCATCGACTACAACCCAGGAGAACCAACATTATAGTAACAATCCTCGTCTATCCAATTTCTCCTCTCACCTCTCCAGCCGTGCCGAAGGAGGCCTGCTTCTGTAGCAGGAGGTCCGTGGGATTGCGGTCGATCGCCTGCTTGCGACGGTTCGTCAGCATCGCCACGCACACCGACAGCAGCGTCTGATATTTAGAGATTGAAATTTTAATATTTTACATCCTCACTAATTCCATAATCCTCAACGATCATCAAAGACTCCTTATCACAGCAGCATACCTGCACGAGTTCCGAGTCCAGCTGTCGATCGGAATAAAACGTTCCGCCCGTGATGGAGACGTCCTCCACCGCATCATACGGCATGTAGCACTTCTTCGTCGTGCCCACGCCCTGGAACGGAGAAAGATGGAATCTTGTCCATTTCTTATCACGATGGATGTCCTATGAAGAGTGTAATAGTTGTGATGAAGAAAATAAACAAGTTAAATCAATCGATAATTATGAATTATATATAAAATATTACTTTAACAGCCTTGATCAACTTCTTCGTCTCGAGTGTCTTGAGCGCCTTGCGTATCTGGAAAATCGATAATTCGATCACTGAAACTCAGTCAGGTCACTGAAACTTTTCGTCGTGTTAACAGTGATTCTGGCTCAATCATTTTTTTCGAATAAAATTTAAATAGTTCAAGCGCATTGTATGATCTCAAAAAAAAGCTCAATAGAACCTGACCTGTATCTGGCTGAGCCCACTGTTGTCTCGGAGGTTCTTGATCCAGATGCCCTTGTTGCCGCCCTCATCGACGAGAGTGAGCAGTACTCGTTCCTCGTTCGACAGACCCGCGTGCTCCTCCTTCTTCAGCTTCACCCGAAGAGCGCCGCTCACCTAATTAATTATCATTATATTATTAAATCTTAAAATGCTCTTACATTATTAGAGATTATCTGATATCAACTTACACCACATAGCAAAAATTCACTGTTACCAATAAGTCAACCCAAGAGCCGTTTCAAGAACTTATATTAGTAGCAACGCTGGCAGTCTCGACAGCCAATTTTGAAAGTCTTTCAGAAAAGATGCACCTGTATGAGTTCGACTTTGTGCGCGGCGAGTAGTCGATTGAGGCACTCCTGTCCTTCCTGCGGGGAGCACTCCAACTTCCCGCCCAACTCGTTCACTTCGATACCGTCCACCTGAAGAGTAAAGTTAATCCACGTTAATTTTGATCGTTTTTCCGCACTGAACGTTTTCAACTGGAAACGGAGAAGAACGGGCAAGTTATGGTGTTGAAATGACCCCAAAACAGGTAAAATAGAGTGTAAAACGAGTAATTCACCTCAATCTGCAGCAACGCCACCATCGCGTCTTCTTTGTCCGCCATCCTCAAGCTGGAAAAATAAATTTAAGTTAATTAGAAGGAATAAAACAGGGGGGGGGGATGAGCAATTGAAACGAGTACAACTTTTGTTGAGCAAATCACGCTGTAACGGAGGTTTTGCGAAAAGGGACACAGCCAGGTATTTAGTAACAGATGGGCCAAACGTTTCCGGAGAATTATGCGACACATTTGAGGCTTAAGAAGATGCCTACGATGAGTAAGATGATATAAACAAAAACGAACTCGAACGACGAAACTACAGTACTTTTTGCAGAGTTGTGTCAGATATTTCTCAGTGTGTCGAACATCTTTCTTCCCTATGATTATCAAATTCGTATGAAACTATTTATTTACACTCCAAGCAACAAATCGGAATTAAATTAACATGGTAAAACGTTTTTTTACAATACAAGTTCTACACGAACTGGACTTTGTCCCATTTCTCCTTCTCTTCATTGAAATTCTCCAAGTCCTTGATTCTCTTAATATTAATCGGTCCATAGTTGTCCAGATTCTTGGCAAAGTAGTTGCCGAGGAGGATGTGGACGGTGCCGATGACAAAGTGGACATCCGACTTGGACCGGAACATCTGAACAACAAACACTGTGATGTGACTGACAGTTCTCCATCTCTGAAACCCAAATTGGTCGAGATTTCTTCACAATTTCAGGGATAAAATGGATATCCCACCTCGAGATTCTCCGTGGTGCTCTTGTATCCCTCCTTCAGCGCCGTCACTCCCATCTTCTTGCGGAACTCACGAAGCTGAGAGATCTTGACGAACATGAGGAAATCAGCCAGATAGCACTCGCCCTCAGCAATCACCTGAAAGTACGGTACTACGGTACTCTAGGTACAGTATCGATTGACTCCGATCGATAAACCCACCGTATACAACTCGTGCAGTGCTTCCGCTGTCACATCGACATGGAGGATGTACGACTCGAAGATTGTCTACAAATATTATATAATAAATTTTTTTATAAATTAAAAATACCTTATCGAAGACGAAAGCGAGCATGAACTCATCGTTGAGCACTTGATAGTCGTGGTTCTTGCTGGCCATCTGAAGGGGATTACTGTAAATCGATGATACTTCGGTAATTAGATAGGTTTTATCGATCCACTTACCTCGTAGCCCGCTGCGATTCCCTTGTCCGTCTGCATTGTATCGAAGAGATTCTTGGTCTGAACCGGAGCATCTGTCAAGATTATCCGGGATAAAAGAGAGAAACCTCAGTAGTTGAGCGGAGGATTAGGTGTTCAATTCTCCATGGCGCATGCAAGTGCAAAATCTCCATGATGTCGTTATAGAAGTAGGGAGATACCCAGGTCTGAAAGGGCTTATTAAATTGAAGTCAAAAGATAGACCGACATCTAATTCGAAACGGTGGATGGTAGAGCCCTCGAGTCTCTTGAGAAGACAGTGCAGCATGTAGATTCGCTCCTCGGTATTGAATCGCATTCCATACGAGCACTTCGAGTAGTCAAACTCCTGAAAGAGATCAACCATTACAATTTAGTTCGACGAGGTTGTAGTCAACCTCAACATCCTCATCATCATCTTCTTCATTGAGTAGCGAACCCATCGTGACTCCTTCGAAGCCTCCGTTGGTCTGCTTCTCTCTCAACTTCACCATAAGACGATCCTCATCGCTCTTCGACTCTGTGGCGAGCAGCACGAAGTTGCCCTCACACTCAAAACCAAAAGATTTGAACTTGATTGACTGTTTGGACAGCTCAATAAGACTCATCCCACAAGTATTCTTATTATCGATGATAATGCCCTAAATAAGGACAAATTGAACTGCCATCTCACTAGCTCCTCTACGCACGTGCGCGCACTATTAATTATTATTTGCTTTAAGGCGATGTCACTCACGTAAATTATCTTCAGCGAGTGAATGTGCTGGGGAGACGAGTTCTCGATATCTCGCAGCCTCTTGCAAAGACGCAGCTTTCCCCGGAGAGGCAGGCTCAGAAACGAGAAAACTCGCCTGAGCGCCTTGTCAGGAAGATCCAGCAGAGGAAACTGAAGAGAAAAACCAATTTGCGAGGGTTTTGCAATGGATAACTTGTGTGAAACTAACGTAATCTAGTGCAGCAGCAACAGGCGCGTCACTCGATGGAACGTCCATGCTCTGAGATGGCAAATGTAGTGATCAATGCGTGAAAAAAATTAGAAAACAACACGGAAAATTTTGCGGAAAACGTGGATAATACGTGGATTACCGTATTATAATTGCAAATGTTTGAAATAGATCGCTTCGAGACCACGGCTGGTCCCTGAAAATTGATTAGGCTGTTTGTTTACTTGTTTTTCGAAACACGTTTTGACACGTTTTTTTGCATCGCGACATCGTTTTCACCAATAATTTCCATGTTTGTTCATCCACTCCTGGGTTCCTCCAGATAGTGTTAGCTATTTTGCGCTGATGATTGGGTTGGTTTGAGCACTTTTCTCCTGCCTACTGACCACATGCCTCCATCGGTTCTATAGTGTGGCAGAGGGGAGAGATGGACAGAGAGAAAGAGAGCAAGCGAGGCGAAACAGGGAAATGTTTTTGAAAACAAGGCTCTCTTGCACACGCGCGCTGCCGACAGAATGGGGTGACTCGTACTGATCTTGCCTCTTTTCCTTTTGGCTTCCGCCGCGCCATTTGACCCCTATTCGTGCGCTCTTTTGCAGAGGAGAAATAGATACCGCCTGAAGTAGAAGGAAGAAATTTGGTTCAGTAAAGGCCGCCAGACGATTGCGAAAGTGGCAGTTTTCTTTGGGAGCTCCTTGTTTATGTGCCGGGGTGTGCAAAAATTTTTTCGATCTCTCATTTCAAAATGCTATCTCGCTCTTTCTGACCGGCGAGAGAGCATTGCGAAATAAGAGATTGAATACATTTTGCACACCCCTGTTATGTGCATTACCTCAGATTATGCACTTTGTTCTTTTCTTCTAAAATGTAAACAGAAATTGCTTTTCAGATCAAAATCATGCCTCCCAAGAAGAGAGCGGCTGTTGGAGGTAATCATTGCTAGCTTTTTTCGATGGGGATTAATTTTAAGATATCTAAATTTTTTAAAAAAGTTTATTTATTACTATTTTTCAGTCTCGAAGACAGCGAGGGTGTCTGCCGCGTCGAAGATGACAGGACCGGCTGCCAAGACAGCGACTGTCGCTGCAAAGGATAAGGGTGTGTGAAACTAGCGACAGACCGAATCCTGTTGGATCAAAAAATGGCAAAAACATCAAACCGTGCTGTTTGTGATGAAGTGAATTTCCGAGGAGCTAAAATTCCCAAGTTTGCCAGGTTATGAACTCATCGTTGCAGCTGTGCCTGCTGCACCTGCTGCAGCTGCAGCACCGGTCGACGCGGAGAAGACGATCCGACTGCGCGTCGAGAAGTTTTCGAAGCTGAAGGAAGCAGTGGAGTCGGAAGTGAAGAAGATCGGAGGATTTCCCTGGTGAGACTGGTGTTTCAAGGTCTAACGGGGAATACGTAGTAGATATGATGCCTTTCAATGTGATTAATCCTTTCGCGGGTGCACACTAAATCCCATTTTACAGGCAGCTGAGGATGTCTCCGTCCACTCATCCCATAAGAGGCCCAACTCTGGATGTGGTGTGTCTCTACTCGAGAGAGGCGCGAGTCTGGCACTGCAAAGCCACGAGGAAGTGGCGAGTGATGGATGTGAAGGGAGAGATGCAGGCGATCGAGGAGACCAGGGGACAGGTGAATTATTGATTTTATTAATTATATTTAAAATTATATTTCAGAAGGATCTCTTCGCGGCGAACAAGCCCAGCCAGTCGACGTACGCTGTGATGGACGCTCTGAAGAAAGAGGCCAAGGTCAGTTATTTTAAATATGTAATTTTCTGTTTTTTTGGTTGAATAATGACGTCAAATGCGGATCAGCAGCTCTCTCAGTTTGCAGAAGTACGTGAAGAACGATACTGTCGAGGTTGAGGTGGAGATCGGAGTGGAGAAGGAGGCTGGGGATAGGTGGTTTAGTGTTTCGAATTCATAATAAAAGACTTATAATTTCAGATTCAGAAAGAAGCTTCCCATCGATTTTCTGGCGCCTTCGGAAATGTTCGATGGAGAGGTGGATGTGGGAGAGAAGAAGGTCCATGTGAACAAGCAGGTTGGAATTTTAAAATTTCAAATCTATATTCTGTCTCGCTAATGATTCGAAAATTTGCAGTTCCTCTCGATGCATTCTCCTATCTTCAAGGGACATTTCTATGGAGATTCCAAGGATAAGATCAAGATGGAGGAGGCGGATCTTCAGGTTGGTTTATTAGTCATCAACAATCAATAATTAATTCCAGGCTATGCTCGACTTTCTCAGGATGCTCTACCGCGCGGAGGGCTCCGTTACTGGTTGGTTGTTAATTAATTGACTAATTAATTACTTGCTTACTTCAGCCGCCACCGCCGAGGGAGTGCTGCAGATGGCCGATAGATTCAAGGTCCAGGTATGTCGATTATCTCGAGCTCTAATTAGTCTCATTAATTAGTACTAATTAGTGATCATTGTCAGCCGCTGGTGGACCACACGGAGAAGTGGTTGTACGCGGCGACGGACGTGAAAGTGAGCGAGAAGATCAGACTGGCCGAGAAGCACAATCTGCCTACGCTGATGGTGAGTGGACGAGATCGATGTGTAGGTGATCGTCTCTTCGTTTCACACACTCTTGATGAGAGAGTGTGCGAAATAACGAGACGACTATCTACTACTATTCATCAATATTTGATCTCTGGTCAATGAGATAGTTGAAATCGTTCTTCCTTGAGAGAGGCGGTCTGAAGGACGTGGAGAAAGTGTCGGAGGCGCGCCAGGAAGTGCCGAAATCGGAGGCATTCAAGAAGTATTCGGCCAAGACGAAGAAGGCAGTCAGAGATGCCATGAAGAAGGTACGGTAGATGAATAGGTTACGGTAATTGATAATCGATAATCAGGCTGGCGTGAGTGCAGACGGCATGATCGACGAGGACGATCTGGGAGCGTACGTCGCGAATTTCATGGATGGGATGGGCTACGACTTCTTCTGAGGATGTCGCCTCCATTCCCTCCATTCCTCTCTCTTTCCCGCTCATACACCCCTTACATTTGTGCAGAAGCCTCGCATGTTTTGAGTTGCCTACCCCATAAGACCCTCTCCAATTTTCATACTATCTCGCGATAGCTAGAAGTGGTGTGAAATGATGGGAGTCTGACAATTCCCTGTCTGTGTTGAAGTGTAAATCCCCCATTTGTTGAATTTAGTTTCTGTAAAGTTTTCCTTGCATTGTTCTTCGTAGCTGTTAGCTAATGTCAGCAACTGTACCAGATAGAAGTTTCCCTTGATTCTCTGTAAATAGTTTTGATGGCCCGCAGGGTTCACTGTTGTTTCCAGAAGTTCAATTCTATTTTCTGTTGTTAATAAAGATGCTTTTGCATGTTTTTGCTGTGCCTTTATGATACGCGTTGATTTCGCGGAATCGTATCTAGAATATTTGCGTTTCTGGAAAATGTGCTATTCTACGTTCTTTTCAGTGGTTCAAATCAGTTCTATCGATTCTACGATGCCTAGATCAATGCAGACCAAAAAGGGTGAGCGATTGTGACCAATGAATTCCATGTTTCAATTCAATTGCTCTTCTTGGGAAATGCAGAGCATCTTGTGGAATGGGAGAGTGGTAATGTGCAGAATTCTGTGCTTGCTATCACGTGTCTCCCGCTTGCATTTCCTTGTTTTCGTTGAGTTGGCTAAACGGAATTGCGGCCTTAACTTCCAAGATATTTTGCGGACCCGTAAAATCCCGAATAGCCAACTCTTGCACACTCGCACTACTTGCAGCACCCGCGAAGGGAATACCGAAGGCAAGAGGTCGTCCTGCTAGCACGGGTAAGGAGTAGGGTGGTAGTATGAAGAAGTATGAAGAATCCGTCTTCATTTCACCAATAAGAATTCTGGCTGTGTGCTTCTGCATAGATTTCCGTTAATGTCTTGTGCGAGAATGTCAAAGGAGAAATTAGCGGAAATGTGTGATGTGAAATGAAGTGATTGCTTTCTGCAGCAGCGGCAGCGGCCGGAGATGCGCCTAAGGCGAAGAAACCGCGTGCGAGCAGCAAGGGTGAGCGATGAGGATGGGATGACGATTATCAATCGGAGCCGGAACCGGATATTATTATATAACCAATAATTTGTGAACTGTGTGTGGTTCAATTGTGCATGGTATTCAAAGAAGCAAACCGTGCTTCGCACTCCCGCCATTCCCAGTCAACTTGGGCGAGAGATCGTGGGAAATGGAGAGAGTCAATCGATAATCGTGTCCCTCTGCAGCCCCCGCGGCGTCGATGACGGGCACGTTCCGCGAGACATTCTACAACGTGGAGGACATGGACATGGAGGGAGAGAGGAGCGAGACGAAGATTATCGGAGGATTCCCATGGTGAGAGGAGTGTTCCGACGATGTGGTGTTTAGCTATGAGGAGTCTAGGATTAGGAATCTTGTTTCTTGTCATCACATCTCCTCATCAGGCGTCTGTGGATGTGTCGCTACGGCGGCGGCGACCACCAGCTGTTCATCGAGTGCTGCCAGAATGAGGTGAGAGATAGAAGGACTTCTGGCTTTCCCTTTTGATCCCTACCTGATGGATAATGGTACATGAAATGTGTGCTTGGTATAGAGAAGGCCAAAAAGTGATTATTGTCCTTTGATGGAATGAATGATTGATCGTAGGAGACTCCCGTGTGGCACGCCGACTTCGACGCTAAGATCGTCTTCGAAGACGCCGGATATGGATGCAATTTCCACGAGAGAAAGGCGAGTAGGCATTCCCTCTATGTTTTTGTTGTTATGGGGTTCAATGTTGGATAGTTCATTCTTTTGTTATTGTCGTTGTTATTAATGACACTATTACGCTAATAGTTTAATCAGTAGTAATTAATTGCGCCAATGAGTTAATTAGTAATAATTAATTAATTTTTTTTGAAATTGTTCAGACGGAGACGGTGTCGCAGGATCGCTGGCTGGTGAGAACCGAGCAGCTCGAGAGATACATGAGCAAGAATATGGGCCAGGAAGTGGACCCGATCGACTCGGATGAGGAGGAGGTAATTAGTAGTTTAATTAGTTTGACTTGTCTCACTTCTTTTAAAAAATCTAAATCATTTCTTTTGATTAACGAAGTGATTAATTACTTAAAATTTTAATTCGCAGGAGCCGGCGACTGTGGACTGGGTGAGCGTCGAGGTGACCATCGCTGTGAAGGAGGCGAAGGGAGATCGGTATGTCATGGACATGATCTGGGTTACTGTAACTCCTGGGAGAATCATAGATCCTCGTTGACGTTGATGGCTTCAGATTCCGTCCGAAGCCGACGATCGATATCTTCACTCCCAACGAGCAGATGTACGACTGTGCTCTCGCCATCGGAGACAAGAAGATTCAAGTGAACAAACAGGTTGGAATATTGTAGAAGTGGACGAATTTAGCGCTGAAAAAAGGTGTAAAGATGAATAATTTCAGTACCTGGCCTTCCATTCGACTTTCTTCAAGGATCTCTTCTTTGGCACTAAGGGAGACGAGAAGAAGGAAGTGAAGGTGGATGGAGTCACTCCTGAGGTGAGGACAATTAGGTAATCAAAATTATTAAATGTTAATAATTTCCAGGATTTCGCCCTCCTCCTTGGCTATCTCTACCGCATCGAGGATACGATCACTGGTGGGTTGATTGAGAGGATGATCTTTGGATGAGAATTATTTATGATTGTTTCAGTTGCCAACTGGGAACAGCTGGCCAAGATGGGACTTCAGTTCCAGATTCAGGTAAATTTTATTTTCAGTTTGACGATTTCTTGAAACCGAGAGTGGACTTTTTGTTATCCTCCACCCGTTTTTTGCATTCAACAGAAGGGGGGGGGGGGTTCACTCTGATGCTAGAAAACGTAGTTCGTCTGGATTCTCAGTACTAATTAATTTGAATCATTCCCTATTTCTCAGGACGTGAAGGACTCTGTGGAGTACTGGCTCATGGACCACTACGAGGTGGCCATCTGGAGTGCGGCCAAGAAGTTGGCTGTGGCGGATAAGTACGGGATGGAGAGCTACCAGGTTGGTGTCTCACTCTTTCTGGGAGTTTCCTAATTGACCTAGCGTTTCTTCATAGATGAGTTTTGTCAATAATTCATGAAAAGTGGAAACAATCCGTTTTGAATAAATCGAAAGGTTGCCAAAAGTATGCGAAATAATGAAAAGAGATTGCACGAAAGTGTGATAATTGTCGAAAGAGGAAACACTTCGAAGATAAATCAATTGCAGGAGGTGACTCTGGCGGAGATCCGCGGGGACTACGAGGTGAAGAAGGTGAAGGAATCGGAGGAGTGGAAGGAAATGACGAAGAAGATGAAAGAGAGAATCGAGATGAAGGAAGAAGAGATCAAGAAGGAGAAGGAGAAGAAGTAAGAGACCTCCCCCATCTCCACCCTCCCCCCCCCCTTCCTGTGAAGTGCAGCATAATAATTTTCGTCTTACGAAATCAGTTATTTTGCTGCACTTCAAAGATTTCTGTGAATAACCCCACCCCTTGTTGTTTTGTAGAAGCTAATGCGCCAGTTTTTCTGAAATGTTTTTGCCTTTTTGTTAATGATCAAAAATCGTGTAATTCAGAAAAACGGGCGCAAACGATTCCACATTGTAGGTGTAATTTAACGGTAGCCAAGAAGTTGTGAAAGCGATCGTTCAGAGAATTGTTGATAATCGACTGATATTTTAGTTCCGATTTTCTCTGCTCTTTCATTTTCCGTCGAGAATAATGTAAATTTTCCACAATTCATGTGTAGATTTGATCTTGTTCTTCATAGAAGCTCTGTCGTTATCTTCATTGTTGTTTTCATTTCCAAACCCGGATAAATGTTCAGAAGAGAGTTTCCTTGTTTTCTCTTGATAGTCTGAACTGCATTCCTGTATGCAATAAACACCTGTTTATCTAGATCCTAACTAATTACTAGTGGGACAGCCCTATCTTCTTCAATCTTCCTCTCGTCTAGTCTTCTTGCTCTTCCTCTTGCCATCCTTGCTGCTCTTCTTGCGGGCCTTTCGATCAGATTCCTCTTCGTCGTCGGTCTGAAATTACGGTATCTCTAATTACGGTAGGAAATGTAGTCGCCATAAATATTGTCAAACCGTACCTGAATGATGTAGACAACTCGAGGAGACTCAGCAATGAGAGTTTCAAGCGGGCTGATCGTGTCACTGGCCTCTGCAAATGATACCGTAATCAGTGGCATCCTTACCGTACCGTAACCATTACGATAACCCACAACTCACTTCTTCGAGGCTTCGGCTTCGAGGAGGACGGCCGAGGCTTTTGCACAGGAGATTTAACTGAATCAATCGATATTGCTACCGTACCCAATCTACCGTATCTACAGACCCTTCTTCGTTCCTTCCTCCTCGTCATTGGCTGGTGGACGGGTCGACTGGACCTTTCTGCGAGATCGCGGCTTAGGTGCTGGTTTGGGCGGCGGGGGCGGAGGGGCCTCTTCCTCCTCCTCCTCAGGCTGTTGCTGCACTGGCTTGCGAGTCTTCTTGGGTGCAATGGGCGCCTCTGCCATCTCGTCCTCAGCTAGATCTGCAGCAGCCACAGCATGAGCAGGGGGCTTCATGTGTCTGATGACGGCAGGCTTGCGAGCGGGAGAGGGAGCCTCTTCTTCTTCTTCTACAGTGGGCGGGGCTTGGACCTTCCTTCTTGAACGGGGTTTGATCGGAGGAGGAGGAGGGGCGGCAGTATCGTCCTCGGTTGCCTCCACCGTCTGAGATACGCCCCTCTTCTTCGTCTTAGATGGGTGAGGTGCACTGCAGGTACGGTAGGGTTATACGGTAACAAATCGTAAGCTACAGTACCTGAAGACGGGCATGATCGTCTTGCCCATCCAATCTTCGTTCGTCTCCTCCGATGGTTCCGTCGAACAGTTCGATTTCGCGGTGGTTCTCTTGAAGACTTGCGGAGCCTTGGGGACATCGGGGACGATGGGCGGGATTCCGTAGCAGGAATCATCGCGACCCGCCGAACCTCCCGACGAACCAGACGCGTCTGAGGATACGGTAGCGGTACGGTAACCGTAGGTGTGAGGTACAAGGCTACAGTAACTCTCACCGAATCGATACGAGCCGACCGCCTGAGGCACCGCCGTTATAGACTCGCCACTTTTCGGCAGATTCTCCTCGACTTTCTTCAACTGAAATAAAGTCAGTTGTCAATTGCCATTTCTGAATTACAGTACCCGCGGATCTTCCTTGAAGAGAATCGACACGTATGCTCGCTTCTCCTTGGTTTTCTGGAAAGGAGTATAGTAGCCATCGAACCGTAATCAATTCTACCGTAATAGCAGGTTACGGTACTTACCGTGTTCTGCTTTGCAGCTTCCCATGCCTGCTGCACATTCTTCTTCTTGTCGACATTTTGAGCGTAAACGACGCTGATTCGATCCTGAGGAAGTTACGGTAGGTTGGGAGTACCGTATCCGCGCACCTTGGTGGGCTTTTCCTGTCCGAGATAGTACACGAATACTCGAGTGGTTTGATTTGATCCCATCGTGAAAAGAGAGGGACGGATCTTGTACCCTTTCACGTTGGTTGTTTTGATCTGAAGGTACGGTAGGATTACTGTAGATGATGTGAGGGTACGGTAGGGTTACTGTATTCAACTAATCGATACCTTGTACATCTGATGCGAGTCGCCTTTGTTCATCACATCGAAGTACGATTCTTGCTTGTCGTTCCGTGCCATGAAAGTGAGCTGAGGAGATCGATACGGGTACGGTAGCAGGGAACGGACGCGTACTGTAGCATGGACCGATAGGGATACGGTGGCAGAGATCCATAATAATACCGTAAAAGGTTACCGTATCAGGGCAGACCTCCGTGTCCAGCTTTCGCTCCATCGTGGAGTGAGGAGGAGACCACCAGTCGAGAGGTGAGAAAGGGAGGCGAATGAGGGAAGGAACTCCCTCCAATCGATGAAGAGGTTATTTTAATTTCCATATTACTTGTGGAAGCGGGAGGAAAATAATGAATGCACGTTTTCATTAGTCTCTTAGTCTCTAAAATTAAAGAATTAGATATTATTCAGATTTCAGAGCTCTTCATATTGCTCTAGTTAATCAAGTGATAAGAGCTTTCTCATTACAACCCAGTCATCACATAAGAAATGAAATGCTTGTTAGTAGATCTCACAGTTTCATGCCGGCCAGTCAAAAGCGTTTTCATTCGCCGCAACGGACTCCATCTATGAAAGATGCAGGGTGAGAATTACCCTGGATTATCCCCTCTGGACCCTCTCCTGTCGTTGATCTAAGCGTGAATAGGAATAGCGTCTGGTGTAGAGACTCAACGATGAAAGGGAGATTAGAGAGTCCATTGTTCAGTTACCTTTCCTCTCTAGCTAGGGCTTGAGCATTTCTGCAGTCTCTTCGCTAATTTACCCGAATTGCGACTGGCAATCATAATTAATTTAAATTATCTGTTTTCTGTTTTTTCTTCGTAAACTTTGCAGATGGCACGTCTAACTAAGACCACTACATCGAAATCAAAGAGTATTGCAGAGAAGAGCCGCGGAGTACAGAAAAAGCCCAGAACCAAGAAAGATCAGGCGAGTTTGAGAATGAAATCAATTCCCTACCAAAATTTCATTAAGACTATTTTTTAGATGACAAAGGGTGCGATGGGCAAGAAGGCTAGTGGACAACCTAAGTCCGCTGCGACTTCTAAGGTCGGTCAAATTTTCTAACCATGAATTCTTTAAAATGGCGGTTTCAGAAGCCGGCAACTAAAAGAAAGAAAAAGGTGAAGGCTGTGAGTTCGAGAAGGCAGTTCAAGAAGCCGGCCTTAATAGGAAATGATGATCTATTCTCGCAACTTCCCACCGATTGTAGAAATGCAGTGCTGACTCTGCTGAATCAGTGAGTTGGACTGACCGTTTCTCGACATCGAATTTATGGTGAATGTACAAAATGCTATTTTGTTTGCTTACAGGGACGAATTGGACACCATTTCCACACTGAGTCAGACAATGTACGCGGCTACGATCTATGCTCGTCCGCAATCGATAAAAAGACAGTTCATCAATTTCTCCATTTCACAGGTTCGAATCACCTGGGAGTACTATTTTAGAACTGGTCATTTTAGAATCCTTGTTATTTTGATCTCAGAAGGTGTGTTTCGACATTTTATTTTTGACTCCTGTAGAGTTCTAAAATGACCAGTTCTAAAATGATACACCCCCCCCCTCAATCAGATTAAAATATATAAATTCAAGGTCGATGCGTACAAAACTCTGATAGCGATGAGTAAAGTCGATCCGGCGCATGGAGAGGAGATCCATCAAACTTATGCAATGCGGTTTAATCGAGCAGAGAACACACCAAACCCTAACTTCAAAAAAGACAGCTTCGTTCTGAGCACAGTGCCTCGCTATGTAGGTTGTATTAGTGAGAGATGATCAAAGTCTTGAAATTTCAAGGACTTTTCTTCTTCAGATCTACAGCTCAACTCTGCCGCTCGGCCAAATTGTTCCTCTCAATCGAAAACTCATGGATCGTCTTCCTACTCGCCTTGAAAGATTTGCTTTCGAAAGCTATTATTTCGATGCGGTAATTATACTGAACTTTGTGATTTCAATCAACCACTATCTACAGATTGGAATCGATGATCAGTTCATGAACGATTTCAAAATAATCGCATCGAAAGGGGCAAGTTTGCTAAAATTCGAGCGGTGCGCATTCGACAAAAAGTTCAGTGATGATGGAAAGTCGAGGTATTACGGATTTGCATTGCGCATCAATCAGAAAACAAGGATTTCTTTGGAAAAACACATTTTAAGAGAATTTTTACAGGTTCCTTTCGTTCGTTCTCTCTGCAAAGCCAGAAAGTCTCACGCTTGATTTCCCGCGGAAGAACGAGGGGGAGATATTCGACGAGAACTTTATTCGACGCTACGCTGCTGTGGTCGACCGTCCGGGACTCAAACTTGCGGATAGCAAGAATGTCAGTGTTCCTTTCAGCAACGATGGTTGATTGAAGGAACGTAGAACAAAGAGATAAAATCGTTTCAGAAAGTGGCGGTGAACCGGGATCTTGTCCCAATTCTCTCCAGATTTCTCGAATTGAACCTACTCTCGTTTGTTTTCGAACGGGAACACCTTCTTGATATGATTCTGGTGATTCTTATTAACTATATTACGAAAATTATTTTTCGATGGCGTGAAAAAGCCTTGTATCTATTGATCATTTCAGGATCGGTTGAATATGGATGAAGTTCAAGGAAAGTGGATTGTCTCGGTTAATGGACCGTTTAATGATGAGATGATTGGACGAATCGACAGAACTAAGGTTAGTAACCAAAGTGTCGGTGCGATTCCATTCAAGCTCTTCAGTGAAAATAATAAGTCATTATTACAGTTCGATCATTTTCACCAAATCAGTACATTCATGAAGATTAACAGCACGATGAGGGCCAAATATCGATTTGAAACCGAAGACAGTCAGCATTTTGTCACGATCATTTTCTACCGTACACCGTAGTCATAATTTTGATTAGAACTCGCAAAATAATGAACCGTTAGGTTTATGATAGATCCTATCTGGGACTGTAATTGTTGACTACAGAGACTCGTTTATGTGATTACCTATTCAAGAAAAATTCAAAATTTATCGAACGACGAGACAATTGAACATCGTGACGAATCTACACTGATAATCTGTTCTAACAGCCCCAACCTCGTACTAGAACGGCAGAGTGATATTGGCAACGGATACGTGAACACTAGCGATGAAACCAATCTATTTGCTGTCGACAGACTTCTTGGGCTGATTGGCAAATGCATCGGCTGGAGTGATCTCCGCCCACTCCTTAATTATCAGATCGTTTTGGTTTATGATTATCGATTAGTCAGCTAGATAATTTCCAACCGTACCCAAAGATTCAGTGACTACTTTTCACAATAATGATTTAGTCATCTGGTGTTACGTTTATTTTCGAATGCCATTAATCAAATCAGTAAAATGTAGCTCACTTTGAGCTGTCGATCACTCGGTACTCTCGAGAGGAAATCCAGCAGTTCGTTGTTGTCAATGAAGTTCGGCGGTTTCCTCAGGCGTTTCGTGAATTTGTTGATGCCTGAATATCGATTTTTAGTCTTTGGTCTCAACTGGAACTCTACCGTACCCCAGGCTAGGACGAGGTATCGTAGCGGGACCAGATAGAGGAGTACTGTAGCCGCGGAGAGGACGAAGATGGCCAGACACGTCAGCCATGGGGAGGTCATGTCGGAGGCGCTACAGTGCTACTTTACATCGTTTGCACTAGAGAATGATGATAATCTGCTTTAGTCGGAGGAACTGGATAGATAGTGCTTTTTGTCAATTTATTTCATCGTATGTGACTGTTTCTTTCCCATCAGAATCTACTGCTAGTTTGAGAAATTGAGTAACCCACTTTCTGAATCTCTGTATCAGTAGTGTAATGAATGCTAGCGTCTCCTGCACTTCCAGTAGAGTGTCGGAGATGGAGAGAATCGAGGAATTGGAGTCATTCTGCAATCTCTTGTATTGTTTTCATTCTCCGTTTTCTCTCTAATGTTTTCATTATTTCGACCACTGCAGAACACGCTTTCTTAATGTCTATTTTTTGGTTAATTTTCAGTCCTGTTTATGAAAATCGATACAGGATTAAAAGGGATACCCGCCAAATTGGCTGGGAAGCTCAAACTCGTCTTGAAACTTTTGAAAGTTTCAGAAAGTTTCAACTCGATCATTGTTCCATAAAAGTTGAAATTGCAAGGTACGATTCATAAAGAATCTCACATCCTTGGGAGTGGGTGGGGGCGTCGCGGGTCCTTCCTTGGCCGACGTGAATGCATTCCAACACGTATTGAGGATGAGAGCGACGAGGAACATCGGAAGATGGAAGACCTCGATGTAGAGAATGACGAAGATGAAGATCTGAGAATGAAGTCAGGTTTCGATTTTGAAGAAATCACATTATCATCTTCTTGTAATGACTAAGAAAAAGCATTGGCATAGGTTTCAAAATATCAACGAAAAGCAGCCAGTTCCTCAATTAATAATCCCCCTTCAGCTCACTCTCTAGAACATACTAATTGTCTCCGCCCAGCGTAGGAAAGTGCGGTATTATTCAGAATTAGAAATGCCAACTTACAACCATAGATAAAAACGAGACACTCGGCTTCTTCCATCGCATCACATCGTCGATGCTCTGGAAGATCGGAGTGAAGGACGACCCGAATCGGCTGAAAAGTGATCTATCGTATCCCGATCATTAAAAAATTAGTCGTCGATAAAAACCCATAGCCTACCGTATCTCATTGACGGACGCTTTGAGGACGGATGGTTTGAACTTGGGCGTCACCATCAGATACTCTTTCTCGCGAGGAGTGAAGGTGCGGATGACTGCACGGACCTGCGAGGAATTGATTGTACAATCGTGCCTTCATTTTTATCTTTCAGATTCTCGATCGAGATTTCTTTGGAGCTTACCACTTCGAGTGACAAGGAAGAAGGTCATGAGGGCGATATGGACGTTTGAAATGAAAGAGTGGAGCGGTTTCACAGACAATAGAGTAATGACGACTAATGGGAAAAAGTCGATCAATCCTTGCGTACCATATTGTACTGCAATCTCATCTCGAGCAGCACTCGACCCTTCGCTGGTTTGAGTAATTTCCGATCCTTGAGTGTGAACCAGCGTCGCTCCCAGCCACGGATCTGCAGGATTCTTGATTTTTTTGACCAGCCCAAGACTATGCAATCGCAGTTTAAAGGGGGACAGGCACGAAGCGAGAGAGAGTCATCTTAGCCAGAGGGTATATTGGGCGCGCTCTCTCCATTTCGCACGCTCTCTCGCTCGTTGCCTGCACCGCAGGGTCATTTGGCACACAGCCAATTGATCACAACTCGGGTTGAACTCAAAGTGATAGTCTGGGAGTTTCGAAAGTGTGATCGGGTAACGACGACCCATCATCTCACGTCGAGAGCTCTGTTAGCCAGATATTCGTGCCTATCCCCCTTTAAACATCGCATCTCGTATCAATTTTGGCTGAAACTCAACGCATTTTCAAGAATCGTTCAGTCCTTTCTACTTAGAGAGAGCTCAATTGTTTTATGCTTCACCACACATCCCAAAAAGACGTTCGACTCAGCAGCCGAGATTCGTCCAGTCCTTCCCTCTCCATACAAATATGTTTTCTCATGATTCAAGCAGACAAAAAGAGACCTGCAACAGCGGCACGGACACCCTGCCCAGGAAGTCTGCCTTGCCCGTGGAGTCCTCGTCGAAGAGCGAGACGTCGATCACTGCGTGGATGTCCTCCACGGGACTGAAATGCATCTTTAACGTTCGTCAACTTCCAACCCACAAGTATAACCTCTCAGCTTTCAGCGTTACGATTTTGACTACTAATGTGAACAAAATGTATGAAGAAACGAGGCAAAATAGCGCTAAAATGAAGTCTAACTCACAGCACGAAGAGCCTGTTCCACTCGGGGAACAACGTGGCGTAGTGCGTGTGTGTTCTCACTCTCAGATTTCCCATTCTGAGAATGGCGAAGGGGTCGCTCTTCCCGCCCAGATCCATTGCTTCCACGTTGTCCGCGCGGATTACTGGAATGGGCAAGGGGTGAGGGTAAAGAAGGATATTGTAATCGAGACATTTTTTGAAGTTGGATACTGTAATGTGAAGAGTACTGTAACAATGGCGAAGGTATTATTTTTTGTATTTGGTTGATGCCGGTCCACAAATCGCGAATCCTTGCGTACAACTTGCTTTCTAATCCCTCTGAAACTCACTTTTCACGACGAGTTCGCCCACTTCGGGAATGGCGTTGAATGTGTTGCGCAGGCTCTGAAAAGCCCATTTTTGAAAATTGAATTTAAGAGCCAGTTCGTGTAAGAATCGGACAAATCCCGAGTCATCTGGCACAGACCAAAAAAGTCGTTTCTCTGAAACTCCATGTTTTAGGGTTTTCGAGGGTGCTGATGACGATAAACATATTCATTTTGCACAATGTGCCTCCGTTTGCTTCAGACGGCGTCACGTCGAAACCCGTTTTTATTTTATTTCGACTTACCTGATTGCACTAAAATTTCAAGGAAATGGCCTTAGGGCCAAAATTTGACGGCGGTCACGCCAGTATTTTTCGTTTTTTATTAATTTCAAAAATAAATTAATTAGAAATTGTATCTTTTTTAAAACTCATCTGCAAAAGCAGAGACCCTCATAGAACGAACCGGCGTGAAAAACTGATAAACATATAATTTTTTTAAAAAAATTTAGGACCCAGTTTTTGAACCGGACACAAAAAACAGATCTGAAAATGTCTATCGATCTGTGTTTTCGCCACTCTGTGACGCCGCCGGCATTCCCTTCCCAATGATCTATCCCTGTCTAGGAAGAGAGGGTGTGTGCGATCGAGAGAGCGCAGACAGTCAGAGGAGAGAGGAAGGCCGAGGAAGGGGTAGATCAAAGGCCGGCGGCGTCACAGATTTGCGAAAACACAGATCGATAGACATTTTCAGATCGCTTTTTCGTGTCCGGTTCAAAAACTGGGTCCTAAATTTTTTTAAAAAAATTATATGTTCATCCGTTTTTCACGCCGGTTCGTTCTATGAGGGTCTCTGCTTTTGCAGATGAGTTTTAAAAAAGATACAATTTCTAATTAATTTTTTTTTGAAATTAATAAAAAATGAAAAATACTGGCGTGACCGCCGTCAAATTTTGGCCCTAAGGACATTTTCTTGAAATTTTAATGCAATCGGGTAAGTCGAAACGAAATAAAAACGGTTTTCGACGTGACGCCGTCTGAAGCCAACGGAGGCTCATTGTGCAAAATGAATATTTCTATCGTCATCAGCACCCTCGAGAACCCTAAAACCTGGAGTTTCAGAGAATCTACCTTTTTGGTCTGTGCCAACGATTGTCCGATTCTTAGGCGAGCGGGCTCTTAAATATGCGAACAAAACAAAGAGCGATACGTGAGAACAAACTGACGAATAGATTATCGTACGCGGGCGCGACGTTTGCGAGCACACTGCTGTTGGTTAGGCCTGAAATCATAAGATTGATAATTGTTTCTGATCAGGAAAGTCAGATTCAGAGATGTGTACGGACCAGCAGGCACTGATACGATAATGTCCAGGGACGATTTCGGTCCGAGCGCGACCTCTTGTCGAATAGCCTTGTCGCGAGGAATGCCGGAGAGATGCAACTAAATCACTGGAGATTTCCCAGTGGCATCACAGCTCCGAGATCCAACACCGATTGAACTAGTAAAGAAACGAACATTCTACGATCGTTTTTGGAAAATAGTATTTTCGATAAGCGAGAATTCTTCTCAAGAACGGATAACTGACCTCCCCTGAAGAGATGAGATTCTTCTTCCTTCTGCATACAACTTGCATCTCCATCACTTCTACTCCCTTAAAATGTGTTTCAAATAATAATTTAAATAATAATAATTGTAAAAAAATCAAAATGCCCCTACTCTCGGCAATTTCATCTCGAACGACTCGCCCCACTCGGGCTCGATCGTCTTGGCGATCATCTGAAAATTGACTGTTAATTCCTTCTGAATGATGACCAGTGATAATTAATCTGACCCAGCGTCTGACCCACCTTGCTCTTGTACTTCTCCGTCCCGAGCTTGAACTTCACCGCGGCGTCCGGCGGATCGTTCGGGTCTCCTGAAAATCTCTGGTAATGCTCTACTAATAGTAGACACAATGTGGAGGGGTTTTTGAAGCGATCACGAATAGTAGACACATAGCAGAGATCCACTATTAGTAGACACAGTGTCTCCCACTATTAGTAGACACTCACTACAAGTGCGCTCGTGAAAGAGAGTTCGCGCAACAAAAGTGCAGATGGCACGGTCAGTGCGACGGAGTTAAACTGTTTCGTGTTTATTGAATTTTCGTTAGAGCAAGTTGCTTAATTATGTTTTTCTTACTCGCGGTGCCTCCCAGTCAGGTCAGTGATTACTTTGCACGTCGACGTTATCGATTTTTTCAGGGAGCAAAAAGTACTGACGAAATATAATTTCGAATATCTATCTACTACCAACAACAAGGTGAGAAATCGTTAGGTTATGAGCTTTTTCAGGTACAATCCGGTCTCACTTTAAATCCCACTCATTCTGCCTACAAGGTAAGTTGTTTCTATTGTTTTCCAATGACTTCTTCCTTCAGAATCTGTACGAATCAATAAGTTCTGGGGGATCTCCTTCAAGCCATTAGTCTATTATTTTCCTATCAGGAGTCATACCAAGGTGCCTTCATCCCGCATCGTCGATAATTGTGATCGCTCTTATTTTGTACTTTGCCATCACCTTGTTTGTTTTGATCTTTGCTCGATAAAGCATGAGTTGAATCCACGCAACAGCGAAATACGTGCAAACACGAAATAGATAGGTCCACTAATAGTAGACACAGAGAGGAGACCCCTCCCCACTAATAGTAGACACAGTCCTCCACTATTAGTTTACTAACATGTCTCCTAATAGTGGAAAGCGTGTGTCTACTAT
>LS566876.1:293718-311065 GCA_900490775.1 Pristionchus maxplancki
AATGAAAATTGAGTCCCCTGCGCATAATGATTCGTTTCAAGGAGGACGATGAGTTAAAATTGGAAAAGAGTATTGCGCTCACCGATATTGAATCCCTTGATGAGCACAATGTTGATGATGGAGCACTCGGCCGTGTTGGCTGAAATATATTTTCCGATGAAGGAGCGAAATCGCAGAAAAGTCATACCTTTGCCCACAGATCGTCCGTGCTCGACTCGCACGCCTGAGGAGCCCCATCGCTTGCAGAACTGAATGGCATTGATCACGAACTCACAGCATTCTGCTCCTACAGAAAAGGGGTGATCACTTTACATATCGAACTGCAAATTCGAAACTTGAGAGGGTCCTGAAGCATATCCCAATTCTCATTCTGAACAAGGGGATTAATTTTTGAATTTTCCCGCGTTGCCGTATTCGTGATATGTTTCAGAGATATCTCAAATTGCGAAAGTTTTTTGCAGTTCGATTATGGTAACGCTGGAAAATTCAAAAATTAATCCCCTTGTTCACCCTTATCTGGAGAGAACAAAGGGGGTCAGAACGCTGTGAACTGCTTACGAGCAATTATGAACAATAAAATCTATCTATATTCATTACTTCATATCCGTTCACTATCTGCTTCGAAGATTCCTTCTTTATCTCTACCCACCTCCTCCCTCTGCGACGCGGTGATGGGGTGGACCTGGATGGAGCAGGCGATTGCCACGTGTTCCATTACGAGGGACAGTTCTTGCCATCTGAAAGATTTCATCTTTCCTTTTCTATCGTCTCTATTCCCGCACTCCCTATGAAAATTTTTCTGTTTCTGTATCCCTTCACCTCACGTGTGTACCAACACAATCAAAATATTTTTTTTGATAAACAGAACATCTAGAATCGAGCATCTTTAGCTGAGTTAATCAACTTCATACTCTGGCAACTCACTTGAACAATCTGCACTGTGCCAACTCGATCGTTCCTCGATCGATTACGTTGTCTTTCCTCCATTTATTCTTCCCGATTACCTGCAAATTTCGCATCTTTCCCTGATCTTCGTTCCAACTTGAGCCGGCACTTTATAATCCCGAGTTTTTCGAAAACAATCAACTCCCGCATATCCCCATGCACTTTGGAGGTGTCGAAACTCCGATTATTCATCCCTCTCCTCTCCTTTTTCTCGAAACACGCGAAATTGTTGGACCGGCAAGGAAAAGCAAACATTCCCCTCTCGCTTTCCTCGTTCTATTCCCTATTTCGTCGTTTCACCATTTCTTTTTCGCTCTTCTTGTCGGCATTTCAGCAAAGGGCGTTGCTCCACACTATGTTATCCCCAAACGCTGTCAATGCTTGCAATGTTGAGTCTACTGACGCGTTCCGCTCTCCATCAACTTCCACGCAGCATTGACTAGAGAGGAGAAAGGAGAAAAGAGAAAAGTGACATTGGATTCGATATGCGTATTTGAGCAGCCGCCTTGTAGGAAGCTTGACAATCCGGCCATTCATGAATCAAAGTGTCAATGGAGAATAAAAGGCAGCTTCTGACTAGCTGACGCATCGAATTCCATCGAACGAAAGGAATGGAGGAGGGAGGGGGAATGCGAGAAAGGCTAGCGCGCATAATGGGCAGCTCTAGCCAACGTCATCAGAATGTGAATTTTGTTGATAAACTTATACCCGGATTCTATTACATTATCCGCGCCAACTCCAATATAGCGGAGGAGTGAAACACAATTTTCCAACTATTCCGTAACAGCGAAAATGAGAATATACGCACCTCAAAAGTGAGCGATCTCCCGATGTCCTCTACGATCAGGCTGACTTTATCGTTGATCTCATCCTCTTCGCCTTCTAATTTCTGCGAGGTATAAAGGGTCCGCGTCTCTCCAGAGATTCGCAGGATGAGGTGGAGCTCGGCTACTTCTGCAGTGAGAATAAATCCGCAATCGGAGACAAGACAGTTATCGATAGATTGAGAGCTATGGCGAATTTTGATCGATAAAAGCATCCTATGACCTACCAAAGGGAAGGTTCTCCACTCGATCCACGCACAGATTCACTAGCACAGAGACGAAAGGAGCGGAGGTGTCGGGCGGCTCGCTCTGGAAATCAGAAACATTTTACCAATAATTTCCGTGCTGTTCAGTTCACAATTACCTATCTCGCTGGAATACAACGCTAATCATATTTGTCTGGCAATGAAAGTGTCAGGATGGAAATTGCGAAAGCGATCAACACCTTTGTAGACGCTATTTGCTAATTAGTGGAGTATCACATTCAAAAGGATAGTTATAAAGACGAAGAATGATTATTCAAGTCAGAAGTGTACCAGCTCTTTTCTAATTGCTAATTAGGAGCACTCCAAAACAAGCAGGAAAGGTCAGAAAGGCCAGCGCAACGTCAGTGAAAGATTCAGAAACCCACCAACGCCGGCGACGGCAGGGACGACGACGACATGGACGAATCTCGCCTCGATATGCACGCGCTATCCGATCGGGAGAATGAACGGAGCATATTCGGATAGGGAGGAGAGAGAGGGGAGAGGGGACAGAGATGGAGGTAGAGGGAGCGGAGTATGTAGCACCTTTCTGCTCGAGAACCCTCAGGAAATGGAATAAAATGGCGAGCGGCAATCAGTGAATTTATCTCTCAACGCTGCTGATTCAGTGGGGTGATTCGAATCGATTGTGTATGCTTCCAAAGGGAGAGAAAAGGGAGAGGGAAGAGGAGAGAACGCTGTTTGGAAAGAGGAAAGCGATCGTGTGATTGTGCCGATTTGCATAAGCGAGATCTGTTTTGGGGAGGAAGGAGTTATCGTCGATGTCAAAGTACGAATATTTCATTTAAAATACACCTTGTCTATGTAACTAAAGATCTTTCTGCAAATTTGTTATTTAGAATCATTGAAACACAATCAATCACATTCTCTTCACTGATATGCAGAAGGCGACTGCAATTTTTTTTTTTTTTTTTGAATCATTTATCATTCAAGTTGCTTCAATTATTCCGAGTTCAAAGATCATCATCGTCAATATACGGTTTATCGTCTCCATCCGTCTTCTTTTCCCTCGCGGTGAGATAGTCTTCCCACAGCGGACGAACTACTTCCTCCATCTGAAAATATAAGGATTTCGAGGTGTTAGAAGATTTTGGTGAAACCGGCCAGGGCAATTTCTTGAAAAAAAGCAGACATTCAAACGTTCCTTCGCCGGTTTTCACTATGAAAGGAATGAAAGGAGGATTATACAGAGGAATTTCATTGAAAAGGGCAGGTGCCTGAGCGCTCGTTTCTCTACTAGAAAATGTTGAATTGAGCGAGTCGTTTATTCGTCACCTAATTTTAGACCCGAGGAAAGGAAACGGATATCCGGACGCGGCGACTAGCCCGAACGGATATGGGGCAAAAACGACTCGCGGGCTTGCATTCATTCGAAAGGAGGGGGATTGCACATGCTGGGGTTCGAAATTCTTTTCGAAAATGCACCCACCTCAAAATGGCTGACGGAAAAGGAGAGTAGTCGTACGAAAGAAGCTCCTGATCTCCTCATCACGTAAGTCACGAACGCGTCCTCCATCGACTTGGACGTTTTCGTGTTTTTTTCCTGAGCGAAGGCGAGTTCGAGATTGTGGAATGCGAAGCGATTGTTTTGCTGGAAAAAAACGAGAAAGATAACCCACAATCAACGCCATGACGACTCTCTTCTGCTCTGATCTGTTGATCAGGAAGAAGATCCAGTCCAGGATATTGAGAGCTGAAGATGGGAAACTATTAGAAATTACAAAAAAGAAAGATTTCTCCAGGCTCCACAGTCAAAAAACTATTATCGGTGACGTCATCACCAATATTTGATCTTTGGTCTTTGATCTCTGATCTCTCACCCGTCAGCACGAAAAGGATGACCAATGACCACCAGATGAAGAAGAAGATCTTCTCGTTGAACATGTTCACCTGAAATTGCCCGTGATCTCACCCTTTTCATCATTTTGATCATGCTACACAGATGTGTTTCGCACACAAGTGATGTTCCAAGAGACTGCGTGGTAGTCGATGTTTTCTCGCAGGGCGGTTGAAAAAATCCAATCTCTGACGAAAGTGGGGGGCTTTCAAGGATCTGGCCACCATGCATGCACTCCCATAACCAATTAGGCCTGTCATCCAGAAGCTCCGCCCCTCTCATAACGACGATCTAAATCCTTACCATGAGCACGCACTGCACTGTCCACGTGTGCACCTGCCCGCCCATCTCCCTCACTTCCGCATCACAGAAGGTCACCTGATAATGATCTTTGGTCTTTGATCCCTCATCTCTGATCTCTCACTGATATTCCCTCACTGAATGCTATTATTTGTGGACTCGGGGAAACTAAATGTATTATTAAGCCCGACTGATCTTTGATCTCCCTGTCAACTCACTCTAGGAAACTGCGCGCTCTCGTGCCACTCGACGCCGCGGAAGAGGTTGGCCTGTAATTATCATTATTAATTAACTAATTAATTAATTGATAAATCATAATTAATCAACCAACCGTCTGCTCGAGTGCCCATCCCACGCCGAAGAAGTGCTCGAGCATGAAGAGAAGGAGGACAACGAGAATGAGGGAGAATATCTTGTGGAAGACGATGGCGCCCCCGAGATTGGAGGAGAACCTGGCTAAAGAAGGTATTCGAAAAGGTTAAACGTAAGAGATTCAAAAAGTGGCTGAACAAGGTATTCGAAATGGGAACTTTAGTCGATGCGCTACTCGAACGATGCTCAAAAGTAACTAAAAGTGGCTAAAGAAGTCGCTAGAAACTTGTTTATCCAAGTTGAACGAGGTTTAAAAAGTGCAAAATGGACTAAATCTCTAGTAGAATACGTCTACATTCTGGTAAATACAAAGGCTCACTCGAATCGAGGTGGATCTTAGTCGATTCGAGCGCTTTCGCTCTCTTCTTCAGATCAGTGGCGACGGAGGAGACGTCCAGACCTGAAGTGAGGTAGGTTTCACGAGTCTGATATTAGTTCTCGCTGAAGTCTACATTAATGTGTCGTTGATTTCCTCGGAAGAATAAAATTAGGTCGCTAATTACCTATTCTAATTAATTAATTTGCTAATAATCTGACCCGACTTCTTCTCATAGGTTATCATGATAACTCTTTCCGATAATTCCCTAATTACCTATAATTAGCCAATAATCTGACCCGATTTCTTCTGGTACAGTCTCCACAGGACCCTCGGGACGTAGAGGGCTGCAGCCATGGAGAGAACGATGAAGGGAATCCACTGGTAGTAGATTATCTTCCTCTTCCCTTCTGAATCGTCTGACTCTCTTCATTTCGCACACTCTCTCGCTCTTTCTGATTACTAGGGTTGACAAAACAAGGACCTTTGAATTGCCTTGCGAAGAGTCTCTCTCATTCTTTATTAATCGAACACTAATCTGAACCGTGGAGACTTTAGTAGTTTAGATTATAATACTTGTCTATCACTAATTGTCCTACACTGACCTAGCTCACTTTTCTAGTTTGCCTGAAACCTATTCCACCTTCAGGGTTTAGCAAGTAAAAAGACTAACCTGCGCCAGGCATATTCGTCGCATTTACATTCACGTAGTACGATCCCTCGATGAGACAGTACGTCTCCACATATTGCTCCCAGAACGGCTACAAACATTAGTCGGTGATTATTTGACTGATTTCCGGGACAAAAGATTGTTCGATTGTGTTTCACGACCCAGTTAATGACTTTGCGATTCTTTAGAAAAGTTGATCGATTGGCTGCTGGAAGCGTATAATAGATAATAAATACACCAGATCCTTTAGTTAGATATTATCTCATTGTGAACATTTACTTCCCGTGATCTTGGAATGATCTAATAGAGTTCGAAATACGGGTAATAGTCTCTTCATTTTGCACACTCTCTAACCTCTCTGACTGGTGAGAGAGCACGAGAAACGAAGAGGCGATTACCCGTATTTCTATGATCTACTCATTTACCGTGAACTGCTTGGGAAGCCAGCACTGCACTGGCTCCCCCACGTACGATCGAGTGAAGAGGAACACGGCCAGGGCAGAGAGCGCCCGGGGAAAGTGCAGGTATCGGACCCTGAGAGATTACGGTACTTATCGATCGATGGAGTACGGTAGGCACTCACCGATCGATCGTGTCCACATCCAGCGAGTGTCCGCGCGTCTGCAGGATCTGCACCAGGATATCCATCTGGGTTACGGTATGATTACGGTATCAATCGATAACTGGACAGGTATGGTAATCGTTCACACGATTATTGATTGAGTAGACGCAAGATGAGTACGGTGGAAAGCTTTATCAGATCAAATTTTGTGAATTGAAAAAAGGAGATTATTCTGTAGTCGGCGATGCGGCTTCAGCTGAAATGAAAGAGTTTTACAGTGCCCAAACTTACCGTATCCCCTCAATGTTTACAATAGCCCACATTCGAAGTGGGAAACGCAGGAGTGATACTCACTCGTCGAGGGCTTGAACATCTTCTGAGCGATGTCCGAGGCGACGATTCGACCGCAGTTTTCGTCGACCAATCTGAATTGATCTTTGATCTTTGCCGACTTTTGGGTCTGCTTAGAACAGAATAATGGGTACCTCAGCAGCAGGATGCCGTCTCTGTTCAGATGCTTGCGGTAGAAGATCTCACGATCCTGAGAGGTGGAGGGCAGGTCGGCCTGGAAAGTTCACAGTTTATTTGCATTTTCCTTTCAAAACAATAACATCAAAACAACAACAATCGTACCAGGAGGTCCTCCAGATAGCTCTGATGGTTGTTATCGTTGAGGAGTCGATAGATCCATTTGATGAGCGAGTAGACGGAGAGAATGGCGACGAGAAGGAACCAGAACCAGAGAAAGATGAAGATCTTCTCGTTGAACATGTTCACCTGAGGAGATTTGTGAAACTGATGCAAGAAGTCGAGTTATGTTTCACGATCGAATCATATTCGAGCATTGATGTGATTGTCAGTAGAACTGCCTCTTGGTATTTAAAAATATAATTTCTATCATTAGTATTTGACCTAACCATCAATACGCATTGCAATCACACCGTTTTTGCTTCTCTAACAAGATATTGCCTAAGTCATCGCTCAAAACCATCGCTATTCGCTCATTTTCGATGAGTTAGAGTTATGGACAGGTTGCCCTAATCGTCTGACGATGAGTACGCACTCCAGTTGTTGATTGAGACCAATACTAGATACTATCAGAAAAGTATTGTCGCTAACTCTTTATTCAAAATGTTCATTCTAGTCTGAGTGAGAGGGTGAGCGGAGTGGCAATGGGAGCTGTTGTAATAATCTCACCATCAACACGCATTGAACGGTCCAGTTGTTGATGTTGCCCATCTCGCGAACGGAGAGGTCGCAGTAGGCGACCTGCAATTGGTTGATATTCCTATTTGACTCTCTGATTGGCCAATGAAATTATCATTCTGTTTCGTGATCAAATTTATACACTATGGACTGTGACTCTTATTATGGATGGAATAATGAATGGGTTGCGCTGAAACGAATACTATTCACCATAATTACAATGTTTAGGAGCGGAAAAACTAAAATATGCTAGAAAAAATTAAACTCACTCTGGGGAAGTGCCCGCTGTGCTGCCACTGCCTGCCGGACAGCATGTCTCTGAAGGGATTACGTCATCACTATGTCATTATCCTTGCTTTGTTCTTTCTTATAGCTCTTGCATGCATTTTTGGACTAAGAAGACGTGAGTTTCCCGGAGGTAGGGTTCACTCCATATTGAAATGAGAGAGAAAAGAAGGAATTACCTGAGAATGCCGAATCCCCAGAAGGTGTAGTCGGTGCCGAGCCAGATGTTGATAAGAAGGAGTTGAGCGATCACGTTGACGACCTACGATGGATTCAGAATGTGGGCATGAAGTAGTCTTTTCAGGGGGCGTTCGGACTACCCAAAACCCTGGATTTTACTCGATTCCAAGGTGATACATCCGCGTTATCTAGGAACATCTCACTGATTACCTTTATCCAACATGTAGTGTATCTCTTCCAATTCACTAGTATTTCATGTCAAAAACGTTCTAATTGCTAGGCTATAAATGAGCAAAAGGGGAAGGTGAATGATGAAATAGAAACCACGATACCTCGAGGATCTTCATCGTGAGATACACATTGGAGAGATACGTGCGATGGTCGGCGGTAGCGCTGGTAGGGTCTGGAATCAAGCAATTTCACTGTAATGCCCAAGAATCGTTGCTGCTTTCAGGAATGCTGGGTAACCCCTGCCATAGTTACTAAAAGGCGCGATCAATACTATTTATTAATAAATTTTCTAAACTCTGGCCAACATCAATCACTCACCATAAACGCAGTGCTCAAAGGCCGGCCTGAGAGCGTCACTCGTCTCCTGGGCCTTCTTCTTCTTTGCGTCCTTCCTAGCGGCAGACATGATCTCGCCCAGAGTCAGACCTGGAGTACGGTAGGTTCAGGGTACGGTAGGATTGATCTGATGGGATACCGTAACCCAGCTACCGTACCGCTGTTGATGGACAGAATCTTCCAGACGCCTCGCGGGATGAAGAAGGCGAGAGCCATGGCAGAGAGGGCGAAGGGCACCCACTGAATGAGATTTATCGATTGAACTTTCCAGAATCGGATATGTTTCAAGAAAGACTCAAAAGCAATAGAATCTGTAAAAATACCAATGAGTTTCGTATATCTTCCATGGCATAAAAAATCACACAATATTTGGAAAGCAAAAAGGCAAAACAGTTTACCTGATAGTAGATCATCTCCTTGTTCTGCCTGACGACGGGAGACGAGGGAAGGGACGCGTTCATCGGCACGAAGTACGTATTTTCCACGAAGCAGTAGGACTCCGAGAACTTCTCCCAGATGCCCTGGGAATGGCCATAGGTTAGGCTGAGTTTTCAGGAAAGAAGAATCACTTCTAGAATCATTAAACTGCTGTAGATGAAAGAAGAGCGCGGCAAAAATGCAATAGATCAAGAGAAGGAGGGAAATAAGACTAAGTGAATTTCAAATGATGTTCACAACCAGGAGATTATAGAAAAGTTCAATAGTAAGTAGATAGATCGATGTAGAAGAAAAGCAAAGATTAGATTTGATAAGACCCGAGGGAAGAAAACCAGAAAGGATAAAATATTCACCGTCCACTGCGCTGGTGTCCAGCATTGAATCGGCTCGCCTACGTAATTCTTCGCGAAGAGAGTAATTGCGAAACCGAGCAGGAGATAGATGGTGTAGACCTGAAGTTTTGATCGTTGAGGTTACTGTAGGGTACTGTACCGAGTGAGATCCTATTCCCTGATCGACTACTGATATTCTTCACAATAATACTCTGAGGTTGTTAACGAATTCCGCCGCAGAAGAGGAAAACGTTCGTGGTTTCATTACCATTCGATCAACCCTTCTTTGTGTTCACACAATACCCACTCTGACTCAATATCAATAGCGGGGGAGGATATGGTGAGTCATACTGTAAGCCCCAAAATCAACGCTTATTATCGATTGGTAGGTCAAAATCACTCACATAGTTCAGCCGATCGATCGAGTCATCATCATGCGTCGATTTGACGTTGGCAATATAGCCGTTGATATTGGCCAACATCCCTGTCTGTCTCCTTCACGCGGACCGAAGGAGAGAAGGGAAGAGGAGATGAATACTGATAATACTGATAAGGGTAGGAGGGTCTTGGAAGAGGGTTGGAGTGGGAGGAGGGAGTTGGGGAGAATAGACACTGATAAGACGCAGTCCCTAGCCCGAGTGAGTCGATCGAAGGAGGAGGACCATGGATTTGATCATCAAAATCGCCTCGGCGGTTACTCAAAGGTATCGATTTATCGATTTATTGATCGACGATAAACTGAAAGTCCAATTCGGCATTGATTTTATAAGTTCCAATTGCATCGTGCTGTAATTAATTCGTAATTCGTCCTAAGATTTTCAAGTGAGAGTAAAACTTATTTCAGGCGCAATGAGGAAGATAAAGTCGACCGACTCAACTTCCAGTACACCTCCTACGCCTACGTATTCTCTGCAGTTCTGATCATGGGCAAGGTATGAATTATCGATTGATTAATTTGATCTACCTCCAAAATTGATCTCTGATCTCTACAGCAATTCATGGGCGCGCCCCTCCTCTGCTGGACGCCCGCCGAGTTCAAGGTACGGTAGACCAGTTATCGATTCTCCTGATTATGGTAGAACAGGTTACGGTAGCTACAGTACCCTTGCAGGCTGGTTGGATCCAGTACACGCACGACTATTGCCTGATCGAGAATACGTATTGGGTGCCGATGGAGGATCCCGCGCTGCCGCCTCCCGCTGCGAGAGAGAAGATGGAACTGCCCTACTACCAGGTGCGGGGATGTGGCCCACTGTGCTTACATCATGAATGAATTTGACGCCGATGAATAGTACAGTACAGAAAAAATAGTGAATGGAAGTATGAATCATCCTAATTGCCGTCCATTGTGAGCTTGCCGAAATGTTGCCAGAATACAATGCGGGAAGTATTATGTGAGACGAACAACAATGTCCTACCGATCCTCGTCAGACGATGCTGATAAAATAGATTGAACATTAGTAATAGTGAATATTAATATTCCAGTGGGTGCAATTCGTGCTCGTCCTTCTCGCTTTCTGCTTCATGATTCCCCACTTCATCTGGCGATCCCTCAATTGGACCTCCGGTGAGTTGGTCTTTGATCTTTGATATCTGCTATAGTCAAGCGAGTGATTTGCATGATAATGAAGTTATCCACATTGTTCATTAGGCAATGACAGAATCAAATAGTAATGATACAATAATTGGTTTGTCGCTCATGTTGTGGGGATAAAATTGATCATTGATCTCCCTCAGGAGTCCAAGTCCGCTCTATCATCGAATCCTGCATGCAGACAATGGGCAAACCAGCGCAGCGAGAGACGGTAAGGTCTCTCCATTTCCCATGATCTCTCGCACTGTCTGATCGGCGAGAGAACATGCGGAATAAAGAGAGCACTGTGTTTGTTATTGTTATTGTTGCTATCAAAACATTATTTTTAGGTGCAAAAGAAGATCGCCGGTCACATCTACCATTCATTCGAAGCAATGAAGAGTATTGAGCAGAGGCACAAATTCACCATCATGCAGTGAGTTTTATCTTTCCGTTTTTTCTGCACCGGTTGTAGCCTACAACATGAACAACAATCAACTCTCTTCTCCACTTCTTCTTCACTGTATTTCCATCTGTCATTGAATCGACCAGCGCTATTTTTTTATGTATCTATACTTCTGTCATTGACTCTCTAGGGACACACCTGATACAGCAGTATCGACACAGTGCAGACACATTGATAATATTTCTGTTGGGGGTTCCCTTTTCGGATCCCTTTGATCTTCGCCTCTAATTTCTTCCCTTAGCGGGATGGAGGAGACTCACTCCACATTTCATCAACAAAAGAAAAAAAGAGCCTACTTTTATGCTCCTTTGTCCCTGCCTGACTCAGTTAGCCTCGAGCGTGGATTCAATCACCGGATGGGGAATCTTATCTGGGCTCTTATTATTCTTGACTCAGAGGGTAGGATGATGAGTAAGGAGGAAAAATGTGGGTGTGGATCAATGACAACTGGGGAATATTCGAAGGGATCGAGCAGAAATGAAAGCACAAACTCATAACACAACAACAAAAATAATTCAGGCGCCTCGCGCACGGCCAGACCATCACGCTGTACTACATCGCCATGAAGGTTTGTTATTGTTTTTGTTGTTGTTTTGACGTTCAAAACAACAACAGGTACTCTACATCATCAACCTCATCTTCCAAATCACCGTCATCCACATCTTCCTCGGGCACAACCCGCTGGCGGTCTTCCGTGAGCATTTTCTTGGATAACCTGAATAAGAGATAAAAACAAAAACGAAAACAATAATAACAAAAACAATAACAAACAGGCGAGGGAGTGAACAGCGACTGGAAGAACACCGGCCTCTTCCCGCGATCGACCATGTGCGATTTCGAGGTGTGATCTTTGATCTTTCGCCTCACCATTTGTAGCCACTTGAAATCAGAGCCGAAGTTGATCTTTAATCTCCCCTCAGGTCCGCACGAAGGGTAATATCAATCGATACTCGGTCCAGTGCGTCCTCTCCCTCAATATGTTCAACGAGAAGATCTTCGCTGTCCTCTTCATCTGGTGAGGGAGAAGCAATTATTTCGTCATTTCATCTAAAATTCTGTCGATCTGAAGATCGCAAAAATTCTCAATATCTCCAATCTTTCAAAGGGACTTTCCATACAGAACAAAAAAAACCAAAAACTAAAATCACAGTATTTCTTTTTCCGTAATCCTTTCGGCATGTGTCGTTTCTTCTACAAAACCAATGGAATTGGTCGATTGCTTTCGAATTAGAAATATTCGAATTAATTTTCTCAGGCTCTGCATTCTTCTCTGCATCACAATCGCGAACACGATGCACTGGCTGACGACCATCTACAGCGCCGCCAACAGGAGGAACCTCGCCGTGAGGATGCTCAAGAGCCAGGTACGGCAGCTTTGGAGTACGGTAAGCTTAGGCTATTGCAGCCTCAGAGAACGGTTGTCGTAGGGTATGGCCTCCTCACGGTACGGTAGACTTGGGTACTGAACCTGAAGGGAATGGTGATAAGAAGAAGAAGCGCACTTTCCCGCCTCCATTGACACCCATTTAGGGATTCCCTTTCATCTGATGATTGATTATTGATGAAATGATTGGTGCGTGTCGCACCGGTCAAATTGCTCGTATTCATCGCTTTCCTCGGTCCCTCGAGATAAGAAATTCCTCTCTCCGAGATTCAAGGAGCAATAATCGCGTTTGCAACACAATTCTCTCCTCTATTCGCATCCCTATCAGACAAAGGCGCATAATCCCTTTTCCCTAGAGCTACGCTTGCATCTATCAATTACACCCCTTATCTTTCGTACACTAAGCAGAATTCACCCATCAACCACAATAATCACTTTATCAATGCGGGGACCATGAAACAGTGTACCATTCCAACCTAGGCAAATGAACCATCATCCTCAACATCTGTCAACTCTCGTTTCTCTGACCGAAGAGAGATAAGGCAAATGCAAGAGAGCAACTCTACCAATCTTATCATTCGAGTGTTTGTACATGCATTAGCCTCCTTCCCACAGTCACTTTATGGCACATCATTATCAATTTGGAGAGCGAGGAAGAGGGAGTGAGAAACTATACGCCAGATTATTATCATTCCGTTTACGGCGTAGTGAGGAAGAAGGAAGAGATACTAATACTGGGGCGAGGGACTGAGATTGTGGCTGTAAAAATTCTGAATCTTGACGGCTACAGTAGTGTGATATACGGTATTTACAGGGAATCGATCAAAATTCGCTCCGAATTGAGAGAGTGCCGGAGTTCGACGATTCGTTGAAGAAAGGAGAGCAGAAGGCACTGATTGAGCACGAATCGAACGCCTTTGAGCAATTTGTGGAGCTCACTCCCGATCAGGTAAAGGAACTTGCCACTCTTAAGATAACAATCATTGATTAATCAATAATCTCTCCAGGCCACCGTAATCCGACTTATCACTGCAAACGCTGGAGAGATCGTAGCTAGTGGAGTCGTCAAGGAGCTGTACAACGTATTCAACAAGAGAGAACTCGACAATTAATTATGCTGCCATTGTTTCGTTGTTTTGATGAATAAAGACCATCTTTTATCAGAAATTTGAAACAATGAACATATAAATAAATGAAATAAAGGATACAATCAAGACAGGTCAGCGATCAAGAAATCTCCCTCGGTTGATAGAGGGAGAATTCTTGATCGTTGATTCTTATTTTATTTTAGAATTCTATCGAACTACGTTGTCACTTTCAGATCGACAATATTGGGAATAGTACTTTTTAATTGTGAAAAATGGCAAAATCAGGTTCGCAGATGTCGGGCGTTCAATCCCCCGGCTATGCAATTTCTCTTGCCGGATTTTTAGAAACCGTGGTGTGGTGTCACACCATGATGTAATTTCTAAATTCCCGTTTTCTATCAATTTGGAATACTGTGTTCGGAGAGCCAGACTTTACGGGGCAGCATCCGATGCGAAGACTAGATAGACGCTGATCGGAAGATGCACCAAATGGATCAAGAGATCATTATCATCACTTGTACATAAAGCGCAGCGTCTGTCTGCCTCTTCCCGAGGCACAAGCAATCAAGTCAAGTAAACAAGTCACGCAGTCTAGCGAAAAGGATTGAGAAATGTCATCGGAAGAGTGACAAAATTCTCCTGTTAATAACAATATAATACAGCGGTTTATTCGAGTATTTTCAATTGTGGATCTAATAATCGTAAATATCTACTCTTACGCGAAACCGAACATCAGTCTTGATGGTGCAAATATGTGCCCGCAACGTAGCCGTCTGCAGAGTGATATGCAGCCGATTGCTCTCGTCAACGGAGAACTGAGAAAAGGTTTTACATGCGTCACATGTTAAGTAATTACCTTGTCACGATCGATCCTCGCAAACATTGCACTTGTGAAAGGTCTTCTAATGGAAAAAGTCCAAGCAATGCAGGGACCCGGTTCCGAACTAGGCTTGTATGGCCCCTTCTCTAATCGATCCTGGAATGAATTAATTAAATACTAAGCGATAGGTAAAGAAGATCCATATACGATTTCAATTGCATGTATTCACCAGTATCATGTCGACAAGACTCTCATTGTTGACAATGAGCCATTCAGCGTCGAGTCTGTCGAATCGAGTGAGAATAGGAATCATCTCTTGTGTTACATCAATCTCCTGTAAACTTATTTCATAAATATCATAAAAAATCATTGGGCTCTTAACTTTTTGAAAATAAATATACATGAGTAAAAACTATTCTTCACATTGTGTAGATGTACTCACCTCTTTTGTGTCTCCAAATGTCAATTTTGGATGTTCAACAGCATCAGAATATTTCCGCAAGAAATTGACATCAAAGATTTCTATCTCATCCTTGCGAGGGAACTCAACTATCAGATGTGCCGGTTTTACTTCCACAAGAAAAGATACAAAGCTGAAAAATACTAGTATTATTTTTAGTAGTATTTCAATAAGAAGATGTGTAGTACTTTTGAGTAGTATGTTAAAACGGATGACTACGATTAGAACATTCCATGTTATCAGGATTAAGATTTGTACCTGTTCTTTCCTTTGTCGCTCATCGTTTTGTCGAAGGCACATCCTTGGAATTTTATCGATTTTGGAGATTGGAGTCTCATAACTTTAAAATCGTCGATAAACAGTTCGCTGATTCCAAACTAAACGATTCGTATCGTTAATGATCAAATATTAAAATGGGAATCTGGAAAGGTATAAATAATGATGTGCTCACCTTATCAAAAGTATAACGTTCAAATACGATGCCGAATTTTTCGATACGAGAAACGATATGATCCATTCTCTTTCGATTTAGAGGAGCAACCTTGTAGATTTCAAGGTCAGAAGTCCATAGCGGATACTGAAGAAAGTATGTGCAATCTTAGAACTAAGGAACAGAAAATGCTGTAAACAATGAACAAACTTACTTCCCGCCCCGACACAAACCGTGTAGCTGTCGTCACCTAAACCAGCTCGAGTTCAATTATGAAGAATGTTAGGGATGACTTACGAAGTTGCAATACTTCCAGGGAGATACATCCTCACGGAACCGATGTGCGAGTGTTGATTCTGCCCGTCCGAGGTGCATATAGTAGCTCAGATATAGGTCATCGTGATCAGGATGGACTGTTGCAATGGACACTCGAGTCTTGCTTGCACTGAACTGCAATGTTTTTAATTTAATGGTGCTTCTCAGGAAAAAAACATGAAGAAAGCGATTATGTAATTAACGAACATGAGTGATGGTAAGATTGACGAATTGTCTCTTCACCGCACGTGGACGAGCGAAAGTGGCGGCTGCGTGGAAAGTTTGGCTCACTGTGGCCAGGATGTCGAGTTTGTCCCTGAATTTGCCAAATGCAGACGTTTTCAAAATTAAACTGTAAAACAAAACGAATCTCTTCTCAACTTACTGATTGAGCAGTTCGAAAACTCCCTGGAGACAATCGGCTGGCAATAGGGATAGGAGATCATCTTTTCCGATTATTGCCGGCTTCTTGAAAGTTTCCGCAAATTCGACCGGCTCCTCTTCCTCCTTTCTTTCGTTGATCGGCTTCTGTTTCTGAACCAAATCGATTGACTATTGTGTATATTGAATATCCAAACAGTACCTTGTTTCCTTTAGATCTTATTTTCTTATTCTGCACTTCTGATTTTTGCGTCGCATTGACAGTCGAATCTTTTTCCTGAAAGATAATTACTATTGCTGTTCAAAACACAGCGCGAACCGTTCTTGAACTGGTTTCCGACTTCTTTGCAGCTCGTTTTGTTTTGCCTATTCGTCCGGTTGTCTTCTGAAGAACTCAAATTCATACTAGACGTAAGCTAGTTCTTAGTCGATGCATCTAGTTTTAAAACAAACTCCTTTCACGGAAGGTTTCTTCCGTACAACTTTGACTTTCCTTCCAGCTCCTTTTCCCTCCGATTCAAGTTTCTTCGTCGCTTTAGCCATCTGAAAATCCATACTATATGCTCATAATAAATGAATACAAAAAAAAACAATGGTCGAACGTGCCGAACGTGCCGAGCAATAGTGTTGTCAAGGAACAGAATCTCGGGTTGTAGTTTACAGCTCAGACACACACATAGAATGGAGGTGTACTGGAGCAAAATAGTGGAACGAAATAATTAAAAAGACACAATTTTATTATTTTTTTGAAGAAAGGATTGTTTGATGATCACTGCTAGGGTTGGGCTACTGGATCGAATCTGTTCTTCATATAGTACATCATTATCAATGTGGAGAGCGAGGGAGATGGGCTGAATTCCCAGATGGATTACCTATTCCCACTCCAAAAATTAGCTCAATACCTATTCTGGTTCAAAAGTTGCATCGAAAAAACAAAGTGACCGAATACTTTCCGGCGCTACTGTACATCAATTTGGAGTGCGAGGGAGAAGGGGTGAGAGAGAGTATACGACAGATTATTATCATTCCGTTTACGGCGAAGAAATAGGGAAGAGACGCTAGTGATGGTTAGAAAGCGAAATGTGTTGAGGAATCAATCACTTCTGTGAATGATTCGACGGAGATTTGACGGGGGATAAGTGAGGTGGGGGGGGGGGGAGTTCAGTGAATTATCGTGATGATGGAGAATGATAAGACTCTTATCATAAGAGTCAGGATGTAATAGACATAAGATATTGCTGAATGGGGAGAAGGGAATGCTACATGAGATCTACATATTTTTATATCTACATATTTATTAAATATATTATCGGACTAGCTGGAAAAAGCA
>LS566883.1:5862-19539 GCA_900490775.1 Pristionchus maxplancki
AATGCAAAGTTACAAAGTGAACATTATGCATAAAATCGATTAACATCCTGAATCGTCAACGATCCACTGAATGCGGTAATCTCGATTTCTTCTTCATTCAGAGTTTCGAATCTGGAGTATCTCAGAAGAGGAACCGCATCTCTGAAGGCGTCGCGAAATGTGCGATCGACGAAATAAAGCATGGGAAAGAAGGCAAGCAACCAGATAATGTAGATTGCCAGATCCTCGGTTCCCTGCAAGAAACCATGCTCATTTTTTGATCTGGGCAGAATTATTTTCGAAATCTCACATTTCCCAGCGAAAGAATCCCGAAAACGACAATAATTATGCAGGAAATGAACGTCAAGATGCAGATCGCTCCCGTTTTCAGAAATTGAATGACCAGAGCGCGAAGTGTGGGATGATCTGGAAATAATAGCCTTTAATTATAGGGGTTTTATGATCAAAATACTGACCTTCCTCTAATTTCTGCTTGCACAGACGGGAAATACCGCAGAAGAAGATCACTCTGATGGTGAACCAGGCGAGCACCGCCGGTTTATGGCCTACTTTCTTCTGAAATGTAACAATTCAGCGTATAAAACGACGGAAAATGGTCAAACCTCGACAACCTCGAAGAGAAGCAGTCCCTTCCATGCTGTGAAGAGGTAGAAACCGCCGGCGACACAGGCAAGAATGAGCAAGTTGAGACTGCAGCGTCTCGAAGCATTGCACTGCAGCTGTTCAGCCAACTGAAAGGCGAAGGATGAATAAAATACAGTGCTTTGGTCACAAAACCTATCGGAAAAGCATGTAAACCGGTGATAAATGCTGTGATGATGAGTGATTAAATACCCCTCGAAAAGGCTTGATAAGACGAATGATTCACGTCTCGTGGCCATTTTCGTATGAAGAAATGCGGGTGCTAAAGATCGATTGCGTCAGTGGTCTCAGAGTGAGAGCAGACTAGAGTTCTTATCAGGCGCTTCTCCTCATTTTGCGCGCTCCCTCGTCTCTCGGGCGAAAGAGTGTGGAAATGAAGATACCATTTCTCGTGGAATCTTCTCTAGAGCTGAGTAGCCTCGTGCTTGAGGGGAAACTGATAAGAAATAAGCAGGGATGTGATGCGTTTCCGTTGCGAACTTTAGAGAGTGATGGCGTCATTGATCTATAGGGGTAATTCCGATTTCGCCATAGTTTTCCATGGATTCATTGGTTCGAAAATAAATTGTTAGTCCCTTTCCTTTGCTATGCCAAGGTAGCAATTAAACATCTTGGAGTGACAGCGACTGGACTGATAATTATGTTTTATGATCTTAATAAGAAACACCCACGACTATTTCATCTCTCAAAGATCGAAGTTGTTATTTCCTGTTACCACACGAAAATATAGATCAGGAATCTATAACAGTCTCGTGTGCCGGAAGAAAATGACATCAATTTTATGTGTTTTGCACAGTGAGTGGAAATAAATGACCAGAAGCAATTGAATTTCTCGTGCTTTCGTTCAGAAATAGTTACCTTCCACTACTTCTTGACTATTTCTGTGATTGAGAAAGAGCAATTCGCTCCTGATGAATTCTTCGATGATTAAAGACGACAGTCTGTTTATTCCGCTCGATGTCGAACAGCGGCTGCTCTTCCTGCAAGAAATCTTCTTCGTCATATCTGGCGCTCTTCATATTCCGGCCCTCTGTTGCCTCTTCACGGAAACCCCTCCGCATCAGGCGCAAATCAAGCCTATTCTAGTAATTTTGCAAGTGAGCGGTATAAAATTGGTAACACTATCTTTAATTCTAGCTAATTTCAGATCACCGTAATTATCTTTGACATCTATGAATCGATTTTGTTCGAGCCCATTTTGATCGCTGAAGCCGCAGCTTTTTATTGCAAGGGATTCGTCTGTCGGATACTAGATCCTATCAAAGCTTTGGTAAAATACGTCTTCATTTCAAAAATCGCATCTCTGAATCTGATATTGTATTTTAATAGAAATTAGTGACTAAAAATGGCAGGCATTACTCATGCTGGGAGTCGAAGCTATCGGGATTATGAATATTGCGTGCATTATCGTGAGACATCAAACGATATTACCCGCGATACATCGCTTAAGAATCAAGAAAGTACGCCAAAAAATAGTATTTCCAAAGTATAATAATATTTAGAACGCATCATACGTCATTTTCTTCGTCATTCTCACTCTTATCTTTGGTATTCCTGTCCCAGCATTTATGGCTTTCTCTATTAGCGAGATGGAAATGGACAGACTCATTAATGAGGTTTGTTGCCAGCATCTGATATTCGATCGTTAAAAGGATCAAAATAGCACACGATGTCAAGAATTTTTTTGAAGCAGTCCAATTCAAGTTTCCAGAGTAATTTTGATATCGATTGGATCCGAGACAGAGGCATCTTTTTCAAATTTCCAGACACAGTGATTTTTCAAGCAATTGTTTTTACTGCAATCATGGTAAAGGATTTCGAACGTCAGTATTCACAACATTCTTATTTTTACAGTGCCTTCTAGTCTATATGGTAATTGTATTGATTCCATTTTGGCACATGTTCCATGTGTTGAGTCAGGTAAATATACAATATTCGTATTATTAAAATTATACAATTTTATTTTAGTCAAATGGAAGCGCTCGTACGAAGATTACCATTCGACAGTCGTTATTCAGACTTTTCTTGCAAGTGAGAGAACCAACTCACCATGTTGCCCATAATGTTTTCAATTTCAGTTGATCGTTCCCTTCCTGTTCATCACTGCTCCTCTAACAATGATCTGCCTACAATATCTGACCCGCTGCTTTCCGTTCAGTAAGTTCAGTAACTGGACTAACGATGAAATAAGTTTGTAGTGATCGGTGTGTGCACTCTTTTCATTATTCCTCTCCATCCTATCGTTCACAACATCGTTCTACTCTTTCTAATGCCGACATATCGAAGGGTGATTACCAAACCGTTCAGGCGATGCAGCAAAAGGAGTCAAGTGAGAGTTTCAATTATTATAATTTCGGGAAAGGTTTGACGATTGTTTCACGATTTGCAGGTTCAAGTACACAAGAATTCAAATCTAACGTCAAGAAAAGTCACTATTTGAGTGATTTCATCGGCTGATTTTTCTCGTCAATTTTTTATATCTCAGTAAAATGATACGATGAGTATCTGAGCCGTCTTGCACATTTTATTGATTAAAATTGTTGAGTATAGTGCAGGTTACCATGAAAAACAAGACCGGTGGGGTAGAGGGGGTGAATCAACGATAAGTGATAGATAGCATTCGAACTTATTTCTTCTTGCCATGAATGTGATGTTCCTCATGGATTCTTTCGTATCCATGGATGTCGTTTTTATTGTCGTGGATCTGGAATGTATTAAATAAACAAAAATTGAAAAGCCGTTTAAAATATTAGTGCAAATCCGGAAATCTTCTGACCGCCCGCTCCTCATCTCCAACGTGATGCTCAGATGGTCCACTACAGGAACTTTGAGTAGAGACTTCCTTCCCTTTGCCCTGCGAACAACTTATTTTTCTGGTCATTAGTATTGCATAGTCGCATAAATAATGAAAACAATCAGATCACTGACAGACATGGAGAATAAGTTAGCCTTGTGGAATGGCCGTCAGAGAATTGAATCTGAAAAGATTTGTTTGAAATATTAATGAGAGAGGATGATAACAGGTTACCGGGAACGAAGGAATGAGGCAGACAGCGACTCTTATCAACATTGTTTTGATCAAAATCCGTTGATATCAACGTATCAAATGCGGCGACTGAAGGATGAGACCGTGCAGTATAAACACTGAAGACACCAGCAACTGGCAAGAAGGGAACAAACTCCAGAATATTTCGAAACATTGTATTAAGAAAACTCATTGTTGATCAACACTGTAACAAACTCAAAACTAATAGCAATTTTATCGAGCAGTTCTAGGGGAATGAATCAAATGTTCGATTCAGTTGGGGATTCTGCAATCTTCATCAGGAGTCTTCGTCAGCACTGACGCGTAGCCGGCCTGCAAATTATTTGAATAGGATCATGAAAAAACCTTGATTTTAGACTCTTGAAACCCACCTTAAACTTTTGTAGATCGCAGACCGTCATTCCCTTGCAATGCTCAATCGCCGGCGTGAGCTCGCGCAGACTCGACGCGAGCGCGTACGGTCGGTACAGTACCTGTAATTACTGTAGATTACTGTAGGTTGCCAATAGTTGGTACGGATCCAAGACTTGGAAAGATGCCAACCTTGACTTTGGGCACGCCTCCAACTTCCCACAATTCGATGGCAATGGCTGCGCTCATTTGTGGGTTGAGGAAGCCTGACAAGAGAGGGAATTTTTTATCTTCTTCATTCCCATCTCATCTCTCTCTCCCCTGTCTCTCTCTACTACTACCTTTTAGAGCGACGTTCCTCGCCTCGCCTCCCAGCAACTCGAGCAGCGAGTTCAGAATGTAGTCGTGCTGCAATTTTCTACTTTTCAATCAAATATTTTCGAAATCAGACAGGAAAGCACACGCAAAGGCAAAATTCGCACCGTGGAATAGCCCTTGAAGGCGACTTTGCACGCCGGGTCGGCCGCGTTGGTGCGACACTCCCACTTCCTCTGCATGTCCTGAAGGTACGGTATTGGGTTACGGTAGGTATGGTATCGATTATCGATCGTAGGTCAAACCTTGATGATCGTAACGAGCAGGAAACCGACGGACAACTTGAGCATTTTCTCGTCACGAAACTCTCCCAGGCCTAGTTGGTAGCGGAGCACCTGCATTATTAATAAAGTATTACAGAATACACCTTTTTGCACCTGTACAACACCCTGCAATGCATCCCCTTCAAGCACATGAGGAGAAAACCGCGCTCTAACACTTCACCGCTGCCTGCTTCCGTGGCGCAATCGGCAGCGCGTTCGGCTGTTAACCGAAAGGTCGGTGGTTCGAACCCACCCGGGAGCGTAGCCTTTTTGCTAACCTTGCTCTCGACTTCCCTCGCCTCTTGCACCAGATCGGGCGTCATCCACTCGGGAGCGATCGCGCCGGAATCCGCCTGGAATAAATATCAAACATGCAAATTGTTTTGACATCCGTAGTGTAAGCGACAAACGAGTCTTGAATCCGCTAAATTTCTTGCTTTTTATTGAAAAAATCGGGTGATATCGAGGGTCGAGCCTTGGATTGCAACTCACCAGGAGAATGATGTACTCCGTCACCGCGCCTCTCTGCGGTGTAGTGAACGTCGTCGCTCCCTCACCTGTAGAGTGAATTGGAAAAAGAAAACCCCCCGGGTTCGACTCCCAGTCGGTGCACGAACTTTTGTAATCTTTATTTTAATTGTTCTCATTACCTGCTTTCGAGCACTTGAACGACAGCTCCTCGAATTTCGGGTACTGCAATTCTTTGATTACTCAACCAAAGAAAAATTCAATCTGACCTCCTTGAGTGCCGTAATATCCACTCCCTTCCAATCCGCGCACTTGTCCTGGAAAATCTTTCCGAGCGCCGCACAACGGTACCACGCGAACCCGATGAGCTGAATTTAATTGTAAACATTTCGAAAATCTGAACAGGTATTATACTAATTTTGTCATGCAAACATTTCGAAAATCTGTCAGTTTCTATCTCAAAAAATGCCAAATTCACTGACAAAATCCTCCGGATGCTGAGTAATCTTCATCTCCCTCTCGTCCATCTTCCAGTCGTCCTCCTCCCCGAAGAGACCGCGCGCGACGAGTTGGAGAGTATCCTTGCAGCGAGGGACGGAGGTGGAGTGAAAAGAGAACTGGGGAATTATTAATTAATAAGTCGTTAATTAATTAATTAGAGCGAAATCTATGCAGTCAGTCCCCGATAGATTACCGCACCTCCCCCTTCTTCTCCGAGTGTCCACTCAGTAATTCGTGATCGCGCACGTATCGCTGTCGCAGCGCGCGCCCGAGCTCGCGCGAGCGACAGATGCCGGCCTGCAAGGGAGTATGGTATAGAACTAAAACCACTGATAAATTAATAAAAAAAGTAGAAAAATCCAATTTGATCGGTGATCCAAAGGGTAAACTCCACCTCCGTGAGCTGTCCCTTCCCTCTCTGGAAGACATCCCCTCCGTCGATGCCGTTGATCGTGCTGGGAGCGCGCTGACCGTGGCGCCACAGCTGTCAAATAGTTTATTCGATTGCATATTCCGGAGCTCCCAATGATTCTAGCGTTATACGCTTCTCAACGGTGTTTTCCCTATAAATCTAAAACCAATGATGTTAGAGATGAGAGGGATGATTTGAGAATATCAGTAGGTAACTCACGACGCTAGCGAAGATCAGCTTCTCTCCTTGGGCAGCAGTGGGATAGGAGTGGACGAGCACCGATGAGAGCAGAAAGAGCAAGAGAAATCGCATGGCGACCGCTCAGAATGAAGGAGAAGAGACGGTGTGAGAAGGGAGAGGGGCTTTGTCGCCATTCAGTCCTATTTTATTAATTTCGGAAAATATTTTGATGTAAATTTAACAAAAGAGTTCGAAAATTATTCAAATCACGCTAGTCACACTGTCGTTTGTTTCAGTAGTTTCGTTTGCTTAACCGTTGCATGCCAAATCGATCGTGATTGATGGTTCGTCGATCGAAATTCAACTCACGGCCAAATTTGAAATAATGACTGTTCTTCGTAATCACTGATAATTTCACACTACAATGAAGTTTTGTTTCCATTTTATTCAAATGGGTGGAATTGCACTGTTTTCTTCTTCTACTGTCGTTCATCCCTCGAATATCAACAATAGATGATTCAGACGGAAGTCAACCACACATCTCGATCCTCCTCCATCCATCCGGATATCATCAAGACAATGGAGGGGTATATTAAAGAGAGGGTTGATGCATCAATCCAACTCGGAAATGTTCCTTCCCCTGCTCCTTCTCTCGTCCCTTCTCGGCCTCGTCGGTGCTCAGTGCACCGGAGACGATGATCCTCGGTGAGTTTTGGCATAGTTCCATCAAAATCTATACATCAAATGGAGTGACAGATACTAGCCTGGTCGTTATATTTTTCAGCCATTTTTCGAAGAATATGTTTTTCAGATGCTCAGGTTGGATCTCGAATGGATTCTGCACGAACACTGGCTACACGACGGATATGATTAAGCAGTATTGTGGAGTGAGGTGAGCGTAATAATAGAGTACCGAATTACATTCGATCCACTACCCAAAACAAACTTCAAATACCAACCCGATTCTCTCAGATTGGAGTACAGATAGTTAATATGTTTCAATCGCATTCATAGATTGAAAATGAGGCAAATATGTTTCAAATTGCGCTCATAGACTAAGCAAATCTTCATTTTTCAATGATTCCTCCTTCCGTGAGCTATAAAAATGAATCGATTGCAGCTGTGGTCTCTGCAACGCTGACGGCACTCAGACGGCGGCCGGAGGAGGCAGCAGCTACAGCAGCTGCGTCGATGCCAATGCGAAGTTAGTGGAACGTTGACTGAAGATATGCGCAGCTTTTTTGGAAGGGGGGGAACAAAATCGGTTTTTAGTTGTGCCACTTGGAACGCGAGCGGATTCTGCTCCAGCACTAGCTACTCGAATGCGCTGAAGCTGCTGGTAAGCGATATTTTTCATGCATTGCATAATCACTACCCAATAATCGCCTCAGTACTGCTGCAACACGTGCCGTCCGACCCTTTTGGCGACAACCACGACGACGACGTCCGGATCGACGACGACCTCAGCGTCGACGACTACAACGACGACTCTGGCTCCCGGGAAGAAATGATCGAGTTGTATTGTTCTGATGTTGATACTGCCCTGCATAAAATTCATTCATTCATTTATTGCCGTTATGTGCATTTACAATAGTTTGCTAGTAATAATCAAGAAATGTATTTTTCCATGTAGAGATGGTGTGCAGTATGTGGAAATGAGGGCGGATTGTGAACCCCCCCCCCCTCTTTCGTTATCCCGGTGCGATTGTGAAGGGAAGACAGATGGGCAAACGAAAGGTTTAACTTCGAACGGTCGAAGAGCAGCTAATATTATCGATTACATCATTCCTATTCCTAATAATTAGAGAAAGATGAATGATTTTTTCGTTTCACTCATACGTTGAAAAAATCGCCTATCAGGAGTAGTGCATTGAGTCGTTTCGAAATCAAAAATCAGACTGAGGTCGAAATAGGATTCTCCAATATTGTGAATGATCAATGTCATGTAGCGAGTTTGCCTATCCTATTTCCCTCCATCTGCTCAACTGAACATCATGCAAACGGTTCATCGTATTATCATGGATGTTTCCACTTGTACCACAGTTGTCCATACAAGAACACGCCAAAGTAACGTCCTAAAGTCCTATAAAACGAACCCTGAATCATGAATGGCACTCAACTATCAACTTGTTGAAATGTTCCTACCCCTGATTCTCTCGTCGCTTCTCGCTCTTGTTGGTTCACAGTGCACGGGAAATGATGCGCCTCAGTGAGTGATTTACTTTTAGACAGGCCATCATATCTTCGTGAATTATTGATTGATGTAAATTCAGGTGCGCCTCATGGGTATCCAGAGCCAGTTTCTGCACGAATACTGGCTACACAATGGACACGAGGAAGCAGTATTGTGGAGTGAGGTGAGGCTAAGGACAATGAAATATGTTTCATTGCGCAATGATTTCCTTAAGATGAATTCGTCTTCTAATTAGAGACCACAGGCTTGGTGGGGACGGGAAAACGATCAAAACCAGCGCAGGGGCTAAACTATGTGAATTCACAACCGATTTTGATGCGTTAAAGAAGATTCCGTAGCTATACCGGTTCATCACAAATTTTGAGTAGGTCAAAAAGTTTTGAGTAGGTCAAAAAGACAATTTTGAGTAGGTCAAAAAGATCAAAACGAGTCTCACAATAGGCGTTTTACTAGTTTCTAGGTATCGGTCACAGATGCGTCTCTCGCAAGTTGTTCCCTCTATTTTTTGAGAATTATTGAAACAGAAAGATCAAAGATTGGACGTCAAACTAAATAGTATATCGCGTTTAAAGTTTTCCGCCGTTACTCCCGTTAGCAGCGCGATCACTCTGACCCCCGATCTCTCGTCCCTCCGTCCCTCTCCCTCCCTCCCCCTCCGCCCGCTGTTTCTAGCCCGGCGTGACTAGCGCGCACTCGGGAGCTGCCTTCCCTCTCCCTCCTCTCCAACCGTCGCACAGCTCACCGCAGCTCAAGCTCAAGCTATTGTCTTTCAATTTTGGGCAAATGGCTGGAAACAGACTCCGCCCACTTTTGTCTCGACCCGAGTTCTCCTCCTTCTCCGTTGTGCTCCGCGAGTGTGATTTTTGATCCATAACTCGACTTGGAGATGAGATATTGACAAACGGCAAAAAGCATGGTCTCATTCACCCTTAGAGGGACACATTGAACGCGAAAATAAATATTCTCGACTACTTCGGTGAATCACGTTGCGGTCTCTACTTCTAATGCGTTCTACTTCTCGAACTTCTCACTATCCAGATACAATTCCCGTTGAAGATGCGGTTTCTGCAACACGGACGGTACTCAGACGGCGGCCGGAGGAGGCAGCAGCTACAGCAGCTGCGTCGATAAGAACGCGAAGTGGGTGAAGGGGGAATTACTTATGAGTACTGTATAATTCTAGGGTTTTCGTAGAAATCAAGAGGTAAATAGTGAGTTTCATGCTATTCCATTGAAATTTATGGCTGTAAGCCTCATTAAATTATTTCAGTTGCGCTAGCTGGAATGCGGGCGGCTTCTGCAGGAATCAGACCATTTCGAACTCGCTGAAGTTGCTGGTTCGAACAATTTTTTTTAATGACTTCTTCCGCCGATCCTTTCGAAATAACCCTGCAATAAATTCAGTATTGCTGCTCGACGTGTCGTCCGACACTCCTCGCGTCGACCTCGACGACTTCTGGATCCACCACGGTCACCGGATCGACGTCGACGACTACGACCACCGTCGCTCCTGGAGGAGGAAAGTAGACATCATGTATAGTGTTGAACATAATAATAAAGCCATGTTTCGTGTAAGAAAGAGTGTCGATCATCATGAGATGCAATCATTTCGAAAATGATGATAAATTATCTTGTGATTGAAGAGGCCGACGTCGAGAGAGGAAAACTTTTTTTGAAACGGATGTATGCGAATCTTCTCACGGGTGCATTCGAACGTTCATGAACGGGCAAAAGCTGTGTATACAGGGTAAATCATCCCAATATCCGGAGAGTATCCAAATTTTCAGGAGAGAGATACTTCAGCACTATTCTGCTTCATCTTTTTGCACAGAAAATAACGAAAAACGCAGTACTACATTTTAAAAAAAACAAGTAATCCGGACATGTATTCATTTATGTGCAGTTTTTGCACATTTTCATGGAAGAAATCATGACAGAATGCTCATTAGATTTGTTATCGAACCGGTGACTATTGACCAGAAATTATGGGAAAAATATGGCGAAAGATTCCGTCCCCTCGTTTCGTTTGCCAATCGGCGGGTGCTTCAGTGCGTTACGGATGGATGGTTTGTCGATGGAAGCTCAGTGGAAGCTCAACGACTCCCCCATCTCACAACTGAGCAAGCAATTATTCATGGCAGATCGGCAGCATTTATCCCATTTTCGTCTCTCAATGTGTGAAAGGAATATGCCACATCAAGGGAATTCTGCAGTATGCGACTGAGCAATCAAGAGGACTTCCGGTTTTACTGTAGTCTACTAAACAGTCCGAAGTACGTACAGCAGAGGATGGATGAATTTAGCTCGCAGGACTGAATTAACCTGCATTAGAGCCGCTAGCCTAATGCTCCCGGACATGCGCAAGTGCCAAGAATAACGAAAATTAAATGACCTTCTCCATGCTCTACTGAATACTGAAGCAACCTTTCCCGGAATTGAATATAGAAACAGTTTTTGCCTCTACTATCGCAGAAGACCTCGAGTTTTTCGAAGTGTACGCTATCACAGTTATGGTTGCCAGCAGTAATGATGAAATGTGGTTAGTCCTAGATAAGACAGGGCAGGAGAAGAGAAAGGAGTAGAATGTAACAATGAGGGCTCCCATGATAACTAAATGTCGAATCACACCCAAAGCTCTTCGAGCATATGTTTACCAAGTCACCAAAGGACAAAAGTTGTCTCGATGTTCGAAAGCGCAGGAGATGTGTCCAAACGCACGAAACCCCAGCCCTTTCGGCAACTGTGCAAACTCGAAATCATCAAAATAATCGAGAGCGGAAGCCCTATAAAACGAGGCGTGAGATCATCCATCCATTCATCCTCTCAACAATGCTTCTCTCTGCCGTCCTCCTCTCCTCGCTCCTCGGTCTGGCAGCCTCGCAGTGTACGGGCAATGATGCGCCTCAGTGAGTATCTATTCTTTTTCATCGTATTGAATACTACTAGTAACATGATCCACTATTGTATTATTTTACTGTTTATACCCGGAGAGTTGAAGCAATTATTAAACGAATAATAAATAATTATTTAATTTTCAGATGTGCCAGCTGGAAGACGACCGGCTTCTGCACCAACGCCGGCTACACGATGGAGATGAGAAAGCAGTACTGTGGAGTGACGTGAGTGGATTGAATTTGAAAGATCAAAGACCAATTGCCGACTTGGTTCAGTGAATATGTTTCAACCGGCAATGATAGGTCCTTAGTCGTCATAATATCCAATGCCATCAATACAATTTGTAATTTACAAAGTTTCAATTTCTCTGCAGTTGCGGCTACTGCAACAGAGACGGCACGCAGACCGCTGCTGGAGGAGGAAGCAACTACGGAAGCTGCGTGGATAAGAATGCCAAGTACGTTCATTTACTACCTCGGAAAAGAGACGAAAACCAAAATAATATGAATAATTGGAGCTGCGCCTCGTGGGCTGCGACCGGCTTCTGCACCAATCCCACCACCTCCAACTCAATGAAGCTCCTGGTGAGAATTGCACCTCACTTACTCTGCCGGATTTAGAAATGATGAAATGGCTTTAGTGATCCCGCTTTGCATCTCGATCTGTTATGCAAACAACTGCGGCATATTTTGGCAACTTTCCCTTGCGCTGGACAACGAGATATTTCGTTGTCCAGAGCCCTTTTTGTGGTACTTGCAAACGATACTTTCCATCTTCCTACAACGAAAAGTAATTCGTGATTTCAGTACTGCTGCTCCACCTGCCGTCCGACCGTCCTCTTCGGCACGACGACAACAACGGCTTCTGGATCCACGACGGTCACCGGATCGACTACAACGACCACCACTACTACCACTGTCGCTCCAGGAGGAGGAGGAAAGAGAAAGTAGACAACCAATCTGCAGTATATTCGAAAATATTCCATCATCACGCAACAATGATAAAGTGCCTTGAAAAAGCATTTTTCTTGTTCTGTTGTACGCTACTGCAAGTCTGGCAGAAAGTATCGATTTGATTCAAGAGAATTATTATTTTCAGTGAACGTTTTGCGGGTGCGTTGGAGAAATGACGGGGGAGGGATAAGCAGTTGTGCAAAGATAAGAACTCGCAACTTCGATCTTCCAGACTGCACCGTATCATGGCATAACCATCGATTTCACAACCTTCTTAGATATTTTATAGACAATACGGGATGTTATCTGAGTTCACTGTGCGCTGTAATGTTGAGGTTGGAGAAGAGACAAACAAGAAAAGTTTGATATGAGAAGAATGGACATTTATGAATTTGAATGAATGAGCATGATCCGGATTCGTTCTCCATTGATTCTTACTAGCTCGTATTTTCCGATTTGAGCATTAATAGCCTTTCCTGTATAAGTAGATGCAATTATGGACATTTTCTTATCCAAATGGTGAACATACTGAAAAAAAAAGATATTTTCATGGTTCATTATTTCACTTTACCTGTACCAGTTCTTCAGTTTTCGCAACAGATAAGCCCGGAACATTCAGTTGCAAACATATGCAATCGCACTCTAAGTTTAGCATTTGTTTAACAATCGGAATTATCAGAGTTGTGGTGATTTTTTCGAGCCGTACTTTAGAAAAATCAAAATTTCCTGTGAACGTTCGGCTAATTGCGAAAGGAAGGAGACATAATCTGGAAGAGCTTTGTCTTGGAACTTTTTTCAAAAAATGGAACCTTCGTCGAATTCTTCGACTTCGCACGTGACTTCATTTGCATTAATGTTTTGAAAAAAATCTTTCCATTTTATGCTTATGGGATAATTGCTTGAAAAAAGCCCATAATATACTAATCTCACGTCCTTCATTGTATTGGAAATATGAGGTTTCAAATGATCGAGGAATTGTGGTACATCATGTGAATTCACCGTAATTTCCAAATACTGGAAACAAATTGTGACCATAACAGCAAAAAAATGTACCTGGTAATACATATTTCCTGGTAGAAAGAATGAGAATATTTATCCTAGTGAAAATAGAAGCGAGGCGAATTTTCCACAAAACGAACTTTTTATTGTTTATGTGAATTATTAGAATATGCTTATCATCATTTATTTCCTGTAAATGATTATAGATTCCAATACCGGTTCGAATTCATATTCTCAGTTTACCTCTAGTTCAAGCCCTATTGCAGAATTTTGTGAATTAAAAATCCAATTGTTAGCTGCTTTAGACACCTTAATAAAGTTTCAGACGAGAGACGTAATAAATTGACCATACCTCTCTCATGCTTAGAATTGACTCATCACTCATGAAACAGAGGATA
>LS570407.1:68029-94869 GCA_900490775.1 Pristionchus maxplancki
TACACTTCTGCGACTCGTCACGATGCGGCTGAAGCAAAGATCTCGACTCCTCAGTTCGCGATTAAGCACTTTCTAATTGCCGGAACGGCTCTCCCCTTATTGTTTTTTTGTGTGTTACAGCGATAAAACATTTGAGTGCTCGTGGTATGGGTTGTGCAGACAAAGTAACAGTATTTTACAATTGAACGGATATAGATTTTGTAAGCATGGAGAAGGACATCAGGGTTGGCTGACTTGATAGCAACAAATAAGAAGTTGAGACGTTTGGAAGCCTATTTGGCAATGTCAATAATGTGGGGAAGGAATGAGAAATCACTGGAAATAAGGACTCCGAGGTCTTTGAGACAAACAATGGGAGTAATAGGATTATACTCGAAAGTAGCCGATTGTTTTATTGTTCATTCTTTTGAGATTGCCTCATACATCTTGGACTTCTCACGAATCTCCAGAATATAAAAATGAAGTATCTCAGCTTTGTCATGAGCATCGGTGATTGATCTACAATTAATTTAATAAAACATTCGCGTCGTGACAAGGACTCACTCACAGGACAAGGACTGATGGTCCCATATCGCTCCCTTTGGCATGCACTGCTGTAGTAAACGATGCAAATAATTCATTCCTTCATCAATTGAAAGCAAGTTGGTGTAGGCAACTGCAAAAAGTCGATTATTCAATCACAATTTTAATTTAAAAATCAATTTATTTGACGACAATTGTATAGCAAATGCAAGACAATGCGAGACAGCTTCACAGTAAATTCAGAGATGAAGAAAGAAGAAAAATGAGAGAAATTTTCCGGTGTAATAATGGTTCGAGACAAATGAAAATAGAGACAGAGCGCTGATTCATATCTCTCAATCATTTCTCCGGGAGAACAAACATCATTCCCTTTACTTATTCACTCGCATTTCCTTCCCAATCAACGAAAAAGGCACTACATTTATTGAGCAGGCGCGTGGCTCTGATATCTCTTCGAGGGGCCCTTTTCCAACCGCGTTCGTGGTGTAATGGTCAGCATGGATGCCTTCCAAGCATTCGACGGGGGTTCGATTCCCCCCGAACGCATTGATCTTTTGCTGACCGTTTTTGCTTTGGGAAAGCAATTTTGAACGATTAGACGAATTTATGAGCGTGATCAGACAAGCCCTCTGGCATGGTTCATTCACCTTCAAATAAGCACGCTTCAGTCACTATATCGATCCTCAGTTCGTAAGCGTCACTCATGATGATGTTGCTTCCATCATTCCTGATGCATTCGCCTTCCATCTTCTCCAGGACCATCGTCTGACTCTCTCACTTTCGCATGCTCTCTCGTTTCTCTGATCAACTAGAGAGCATCACGAAATGAGAGAGTAAGACCATTCCTCCTTCTCCTCCTTATCACTGGCTGACCAAGAGTCTCTCTCTACCTCTGATTAGCTATCAGTGCCTCTCGATCTCTCCTCTGATGGAAGCAGAGACTTCATTGTATAAAGTGGCGGCCCTTCTTCAGTCAATTCCCCATTCCGGCAATTTATTGAACTTAAAAAAACTCGACAGCTCCCTATCATATTGAAATCTCACTTGAGTTTCACCGATGCTATTAGCTCTCGGGTCACCAGTGATCCTCGATTCCATCGACGTCTCCAATAAATCACCTCTTCTTCCGACGCGCAAAAACGTTCTTCCCCGCTCTTTTCGACTGACCAACTGTCGTCCCTACTTCTCCTAGGGTCGACTAAGTGAAGAGTGTCTTCAATCCACGTGTTCTCTCGCTGCTCTGATCAGCGAGAGAGCATGACACACTGAGAGACGCGCTCCTCACTCTGATCCTTCCCCCGTGCCTCCTCGTTCCTTGCCCACTCGTCCTTCCATCAGTTGATCTTTCACTTCTCTCAGTCCTAACTCTCTCACTTTCCCATGCTCTCTCAAATGTCTAACCGACGAGAAAGCATTGCGAAATGAGAGAGCCAGACGATGGTTCGATCTTTCATCTCTCATCCTCCTCCGTCAGGTGCTCGCACTTACATTAGTCCGAGCGGGTCTTGATCTCTCTTGTCATCCTCTTATCTGACTGATAATTCCTTACATTTCACATTTTCTTTGCAATTTTGCACTTTTCCTACGTCGTACGTTCAGAAAACGACATCATTTTCCTATTATCAGGATGATTTATCTCCTGTTCATTTGATTTCGTGCTATATTCGCGCCTCTCTATGCCTCAAACCACAGCCCATTCCTTCTTCCCAGGATGCTGGCAGCCTCTTCCTTTTTTTACACATATTGTTGCGCGCGTCAACTAAACTATTTCGCCATGTTAGATGAATGATAAACGGTACATTAATTATTTCCAGGATGCTGCCTCTCCTCGTTCTCTGCCTTCTGGCAGCCCCGTCCCTCGCCGTCCCCGCCTCGAAGGCGAATAACACGGTGAACACCTTCGCAGGGCCGCTGAAGTACAATGAGGTAAGGATTCCTCAGTCAAGTCAGCACTTTAACAAGGGCAATGCAGTCATATCTCCAGACTGCATTGCTTGCACTGATTCCACTTTACTGATAAGGCTCAAATAAGGACATTCTGCCAATGGATCCGAGTTGTTTGTCATAGTACTGAATCTGTAAATAGTTCATGATCTGACTGAAAGAGTGGGTCTCGTTTCACTTAATCTCTAATCCCTCTGACGTCTTTATCTGGGTAGCATTCTAAGATAAATTCGTCACTGGTCATCCTCTGGTGACGGCGAGGGCTCCAAAGTTCTCGGATTAGCTCCTCGATCTTGCCTGACTCTCCTCGTTTTGCCCACTCTCTCGCTCTGTCTGACCCTCGAGAGACAGGCAGAATGCAGAGAGATCATTGTAATCCCGACCAAACTTCGGCGTGATGACTTTCACTCACATGCTGGGTACAATATTAGCCTATGAGCTCTGCAACCCCTATAGAATCCGCCGTATAACGGTTGTCCTAGCAGTGACTGCAAGTGCAATACCTTACATTAGAACGAAGACAAAGACAAATATTAAGAGTTCCTGTCAAAACAATAACAAGTAAACAACAACAACAACAACAACAATTCCAGGACTGGGGCTACTCGCTCATCCGATCGGGCGCGCACACCTTCTGGTGGCTGTACGCCGCGGAGAAGGTCGACGAGAACAGGCCGCTCTTCATGTGGCTGCAGGTGAGGATAAACCCTTCATTTGAAGTCTTTCATGGTGATAAAAACATTGGATTCACTAGCCAGTATTGTGTAGATCTGGCATCTGTAGAGAACAAACTGTCTCAACGACTGAATAAACCCACTCCTCAATCGCAGGGCGGTCCTGGCTCCTCGTCCACTGGCTACGGTAACTTCCAAGAACTCGGCCCGAAGACGATGACTGACGAGGACAACGCGGCCACTTGGGTTGGTTTGATGATCTTTGATCTTTGATCTCAGAATGGTTATGTTTCTTGACTCCCATGAGTACCCTGGGTATGAACGTACATTGATCGTTGCCACATTAGCTCGAAAATAAAACAGTGACAACTCAAATAGGACAGAAAATTGCTGCAGGACAGCAGTTGTTTATCAGTTTCTTCTCCAATCTCAGTTCAGAATCCCTTATTTTGCAATGGCAAAACCCGATGTTTCCTGATTTTTTGATAATGGAATCCCTGTGCAGCTGCAACTGGGCGACCTCATCTTCGTGGACAACCCCGTCGGCACCGGATTCTCGTACGTCGAGGGCAACGACAAATACACGCAGAATGTGGCAGAGATCGGCAATGTGAGCTGGCATTGATTTCTTTTTATCACGATCCAGCTAAAAATTCTCAATCATTATCGAAGCTGTCGGGTTAGCTAAACGATTGCGGAATTGTGCGCCGCAATCGTCTCTCCAGAGAGGAAATAGTCTCTTCGTTTCGCGTCAGACGAGAGAACGTTCAGAACGAAGAGATTTATTGCCCAATCATCCCTGGTCAAGATTCCGAATAGCAAACTATACTGAGCATCTGTCGAACGATTCACGAACAATTAATTCATCTTGCATTCCAGAGCTGTGCATAAATTTTACGACTCTCTCGTCTTCTCTGACCGGCGAGAGAGCATTGCGAAATGAGAGAGTCGTAAAATTTTGCGCAGCCCTGATGCATTCCCATGAAACCTATGATCCATTTCATCAATTCAATTCAGGATCTCGTCACGTGGGCGATGGACTTCTTCGCCGTGCATCCGGAGTGAGTTATTAATGTATAAAATAACTAATTATTAAAATAATATTGTATTTGTCAGGCGAAGGTAATGCTAATCCTCGTCAGGTACCGCACTCGTCCCTTCTTCATTCTCTGCGAGAGCTACGGAGGCAAGATGACTGCAGAGTTCGCGGCGCAGCTGCATCTGGTGAGATATTTTTCTGCAGGAACACTGTTCTACATCACTGAATGACTATATTTCGAATAATTGGACCATTTGTGAAACTCAACCGACTCTGTTTGAAAAAAATGGAATGCCTTTTCGCACGAACATCTTTCGTTTTCATTCCGTATGCTCGCTAACCATTCAGACAGATCAATAAAGTACAGGTCGAGTCACCAAAGAGGCGATATTTTCCTTTATGCCATCACACAATTTGCAGGCTGTCAACTCCGGCGTGATTCCCCTCACCAAGTTCAAGGGCGTGGGACTGGGTGACTCGTGGATCTCAGCGATGGATTATGTGAACACCTGGGGAGAGTACCTGTACGCGCAGGTGAGGATTTAAAAACAATTCTCGATTTGGGGTGATATCGCCTAGCTGTCTCGCTGTCGAGGCAGTAGGTAACTGATGAGGTCATTAGAGTATGTGAACACCTGGGGAGAGTACCTGTACGCGCAGGTAGCGCATATTTATTCATGACATGTATCGTGCGTTTCGAATGCTCAGCAAAGTCACTACGGTGTTTAGCGCACATTACGGAACATTTTATTCTTCTTTGATTATTGATTATTTCTAAAATTCCGTTCTTCTCCATGCGATCAATTAAATGCCATAGGTACCGATTGAGCACATAAACGAGACTCTGAGACCTCGTAAACAACGATAACATTCGACAGAGCGGAATCAAAATAAACGGAACGGTTTATTCTTTTGCGATACTTTTCTGGTAGATTAAAAATAGATATTGCATGTGTGATAGTGAGATACGAAGTGCAACGAAACAAGCACATGTCCTCCTGATTGCGAGGCAGCACTTGAATATAACTGATAATAGTGCATGATCATTGGTCGATTCGCTATCAAATCGTAATCAAAATGAGCCAAAAATAGACCCACACTATCATCGAGAAAATAATATTTAAATATAATAAATAAATAAGTACGATATTTGCAGTCGTACCTGGACGAGCAGCAGCTCACGCGCGTCAACAACAAGGCCGCCTCGTGCCAGGTATTTTCGAAATTATTGTTATTATTATTATTCTCTGAAAAACAACAACAATAATCAAAACAAATTAAGTCACTCGTCGATTCGGGCAAGTGGTCGCAAGCCACCAACTGCTGGTCCGCCATTGAGGAGCTCATCGAGATCGTGAGTTTGATCCTGGGTTACGGTAGCTACCAGCTATGAGACAATCGATAATTCACGGCTACCGTACCCCGCATTTTCCGCGCAGGAGACCGACGGCGTCAGCTGGTACAACGTGCTGAAGCAGGGCGACTCGGACGCGTGGTCGGCAGCAGTGAGAACGAACCGAGTCGACACGAGAACGCCCGTTCGTGAGTGGCCTTTCCTGTTTTTCACCTTCTTTTCTCCTTGTTTGCTGAGATACACTAGGCATTCATGGTAAGTATCCACTGGGTATCAATAAAGGGGCAGATGGGTCCGTTCGTGAGTGTATTTCTTCTTCTATTTTTTTTCTCCTCCCTCTCTGTTGGCATGTTAGCTAGGTGCTCATGTGTGTACTAGATACTTATCTAGCTAGATGGATAAAAAATGAGTAAGGTATTATCAACATCAAGACCAACAGAGTCGACACGAGGATGCCCGTTCGTGAGTGAATTAGAAGATTGATTAAAGCGTTCCGCTTATTATCTATTCCACCCTGTCAGTAATTGCCGATTAGCATTAACTAGGCCATAAAAAGAACAGAGTGAAAACGAGAACGCCCGTTGGTGAGTGAATTTGAGATTGAATGAATCGTTCCGCATTCATCTATGCCACCCCGTCACTTGGTAGAACTGAAACTTTTTCGAAATTTGATTTGATTATGTTTCACTTGTACTATGATCACTCTAGGAATGTCTTGGTGCTCAATGGTTTAGCCTTTCGCCCTCCAAAAAAAATCGATAACCCGATCGATAATTGCAGAGAAGCTGTACGACAGACACGTGCGTCCTCTGCAGTTGGACGCCCTCGACAACTACATGGATACGGTAGGGTACGGTAGATGCCGATCGCCAACTGGGTTTTCTCGGCGAGACGCATTTAATCGATAGGATACGGTATCAATCGATAATTGCAGGTCATCAGGAACAAGCTGGGCATCATCCCCGACAACGTCCACTTTGGAGGTACGGTATTTTTGATTTATTACGGTAGTTATTGATTTTTAAAAAATTAAAATTAAATTAATAATTAATATTTTCAGCCCAGTCCAACATGGTGTTCCAGAAGCAGTCGGGCGACTTCATGACGCCTAACTGGGCCACGGGTAAGCGGTGATCTTTCATCTTTCGAGATCTAATATTTGTTCTGATCTTTGATCTTTCCAGTTGACAAGCTCATCAACTACGGCCTGCAAGTGACGGTCTTCAACGGACAGCTCGACCTCATCTGCGATACCATCGGTGAGCTCTCCATTCTATTTGATAATTCGCAGCGGCCAGAGATCTGAGAGAGCAAGCAGATTGCATATTTTCATCTGCACTTCGATCATGTAGTGCACAACGAAGTAGGATAGGCTACTTACGTATGACGGGACGGTGGATAAAATTATTTGAGCGATTAAAATTCCCAATCGCAGGCACCGAGCGCTGGATCAACCGCCTGACGTGGAAGGGACTCGCGCAGTACAAGGCTGCCACGAAGGTGATTTAATCTCACTCTCCCATGTACTTTCCATTCCTTTCATCATCTCGCAAAACGTGGAAAAACTTGTTCATTTTGTGAATGAACTGACCTAAATATGTCCGTTAAATATGTCACAATTATGTATCCGTTCCAGCTGCCGTTCCACACCAAGTATTTAGTACTAAGTGTTACTGCAATCTAATGTTTTCAAAAAACTGGGATTTCGTGATTACGAAAATCAAGAATCAATATTTCCAGTTGCCCTTCCACACGAAGTCCTTCCCTCTGGCCGGCTACACGAAGACGTACCAGAACTTCCAGATGATTTACATTCTGCGAGCCGGACACATGGTGAGGACTAGTGATGATGAATCGGCATTCGTCTCTCCTCACTTCGCGCACTCTCTCGTCTCTCTGACCGACGAGAGATCATTCGAAACGAGAGAGACGCACGTCGAATTGTCATCGCTAGTGAGGAATAACAGAGGAATGACAAGAGATGATCGCTTAAAAATATTGGGCCAGTGATACAAATGGTGGTATTTTGGGTAATGACGGTGATCCACGAGAGCCGGACACATGGTGAGAATGATCTCACCCTTACTCGATGAGCCTGAAATAAGGAGAACACTATGATGTAAAAGGCGGTTATATGAAAGTATTAGCACGCGTCTTCTGAGAGATTGCATGAAAACAGACACCCCCAGGCACTAGAAGCCAAAAGTTTGAGCAATATTGATAAGGTCAAAAGATCTCCATTCTGAGAGCAGGACACATGGCGGGTATTTTGCCATGTTCCCCGATTCTCAGAGGGATAGGATTCGCAAAAAAAAAAACAATGGCAAATGAATAAGTTTCATCCTTGCCAGAAAAGCTTCAAGAATTAGAAGAACCGCTGATGTTCCTTTCCCGAAGTGAAAAAATAGACCAATATTGCTGCTCAATTTACTGTCTCTCGTTGATGAGAGAAGCGAGAGAGCATGGAAAAATGAGAGAGTCAGGCCTTTTTATATTCATTCATTCAGGTCGCCCACGACACCGAGGAATCCGGTCTCTTCGTCCTCCAATCGATGATCGATCGTGCCAAGTAGAGGGACTCTCTCTGATCTACTCACTCTCTCGCCCACAAGACCGAGCGAGACCCAGGGATCATATTGTACACCCCTTGTATTTATTTGCATATCATAAATATGGTTTATCATGCTGAATTCAACCGAATCGTTCATTTGGAAGAGAAAAACCCGTAAAAGAAGGGAAAGACGTGGATGTGGCTATGGCTGGTATCTCTAGCGATTACGCAGGAATATCTTGACTGCTAATGAACGACATGTGATGTAGGGAACAATAGAAAACAAGAAAGATGAGCGAAAATCAGAGATGTACGAGTTCGAAACAGTTGCTTTCAACGAACCCATCATTTAGTGTTTTTGCTGGTTTTGAAAGTCTATTCAGTGCTCAGAAACTCGATGCGTTCTTCTGTCTGACTCGGGTCGAACGCCCGTTGCTCCCGTCGACGATATTCCTGCGTGACGCCGACGCCTGGAACTGAAGGAAATTTAGGGTTGGCAAACAAACCACAAAAACGACTATCGGGTCGCATTTGAATTATTCCTGGCTACAGAAACAAAGGCAGAGATCGCATGAAATGATTCTCATTCAAGAAGCTATTTCGAAACAGTCGAGTATTCATTTTGCGATTCGATAATTACGGTGTCCAAATAGATGACTCTCTCATTTCACAATACTCTCTCGTCGGTCAGAGAAGCGAGAGAGTACGGGAAAGTGAGAGGGTCAAACGATCTCACCTCCCTGCCCGTCCGCATCCTCATTGTAGTACATCCGATTGCTCTCCTCCTTGATCGTTTTCACTCCTGGAATTGGATTTCAATCTCGGAAAGACTGCTGTTTTCGAAATGCAAAGGATTGAAATCAAGACTCACTCCGTATTTTGAACAGGATGCAGTAGAGACAGAAGGCGGCTGGCGCAAATATCAGTACCTGAGATTAGGAAATTGTTGAAAGGCACTCACCAAGCCTCTACGGAACACGGCATCTCGCTATCCACAGCACTGTGTTGTCAGAGTTTAAAAACAGCATGTTCATGTTCCGCCTTTTTGAAACTTTTCATGAAACGTGAACTATCAAGTCCACCGAATTGTTGCGAAATGTGTGTTTTGTGTCTGTTTTTTTTCCAAATTTGTTGCAGGAAATTTGTCACATGTGCTAGATTTGTCATTCTGGTCGATATCTCGACAACCCACCATGAGGAACAACGACGATATCTTCGCCCACCACGGCAGCTTCGTCGTCAGCTCCTCCAGGGTGAGATCGCACTCGAAGGCACCTGGAAAAGAAAGTTGACCTCTAAATATTGTTTTCCGCCCTTCACTTTTCAAAGTTTTCGCCGCACTAAAAGACTGCTGATAATAAAAAGTGGTCGGCCCGGAACAGACATCCAATTTATCTCGAGCATCACTCGAAGCAGAACCGTAGAATCATGGTGATTGTGTAACAATAATTCCGTTTCTTTTGATCTTCCAAGCATCTAAATTCGCACCTTTCTCATTGAATCCGCACGTCCTCAACCGTGGTTCGATCAGCTCGTTCTCTGCTTGAGACAGCGGCACGAGGGTCCACCTGATGCGGGAGAAAAGTTCAGTTTTATATATTTTTTAAAATCCGTGCGCTCACTACAACGCGACAAGACTGATTTATTATATTTAATTGCTCGCGTGAAACCTAACCGATTCTTCCATTCACACTGAGCGAAATATTCACGGTTTTCCTACGCAATCACATACATTTACTACTTTACTACCGTATCCACTCCCTACCGTACCTCGGATCCGTCGATCGATCGGCCAGCGGGTAGTTGAGGTAGCCGCCGTGCACGCGGCCGTCGCCGATTCTGATGAATTATCGATTTTTTCTCGAAATTATTGATTTTTCGAAAATCGATAATCTACCGAAATGCCGTTCCTGCTTTCACTTCAGTCGGCGTGAGTGCACCCGTGATGTAGTAGGGCAGGTGGTCGAAATCGGCTGTGACCTGGAGATGGAGAAATCAATATTTTATTCATTCGTGGAGACTCGGATGGCTTTGTTAACTGCCTCTTCACATGCAGATCCATCAAACTTCCAGGCGGTTCAATACAAGACCGATGCCCTTCGAACCCACCTTGTCCGACAGTTTCGTGATATCGATGGTCGAGTATCGGCCCGTCTCGCGACTGTCGAGCACGACGAGGAAGCGCCTCAACGATGACGTCGATTATTTGCTAGATTCTCCTCGTTTTGCTATGCTTGATCTGTCTTATTTTACTCAACTTGAATAAAATCCACTCTGACGGCAATTTTCATCACACTCGCGCTCTCCTCCGTCTCGATGTCCACTACCACTAGCTGTTTTCGAAATCCTAATTATCACTTCACCAGAATTGGCATGATGAATGCTCACCACACATCCCTCGCATTCGCATTCTCCGCCGAATCGATGTCCACCTCTCTCTGGAAGTCGACTTCCTCGACGTTGTGCACGACGTACGGAGGAGGGTTGATGGAGCACACGCGCTCGAGGATGTTCCACGGTCTGCGATATAATGCGTGAAAATATGTAGTGTTTTTAATCTCTCTGAACGAGACAATTCATATTTTTTGAAATTATTTTTTCACGGGGAGACAAGTCTAAATCAAAGTCGCTCTGATCTTCGCGCATTCATTCGCTAGTTGAAACACATTGCATTGCCAATTTCACGAAAGGAGCGTGTGGTCATATCGATAAAAAGGATTTCCCGCTCACTTCCTCTGCACGGGCGCCCACTTGTTCCACATGCCCTCCACTCTCGCTCTGATTTCGAAGGAGAGATCCCTGGGCTTCCTTGGAAGGTTGAAGAGAAGAGCACACATCCACGTGCAGCCGAACTTGGGACACCTGGAAGGGTAGATAACTGGCGTTGAAAACTGGCGTTACAGTATCCAGATTGCCATGTTTAGAGTAGTACGGTTGTCTATCAAGAATTGACTTTTTTTGCAGTACCCAGGTCATAATAAGAGCAGATAAATAGGTCAATCGCCAATTGGCTACAGTACCTCAACTTCAAACTAGGGAACGGTAGGTCGATCACCAACTGGCTTATTACCTCAACTGCTGCTCGCTCAACTCCTCCGAGTACTTGCTGAAGTTGAGGGGCACGATGGAGTGAGGGAAATCGTCGTCCTCGGCGCTCATCGTGTACCGGATCTGAGATGACTCTCCTCATTCTGCACGCTCTCTCGCCTCTCTGACCGGTGAGAGAGTGCGCGAAATGAAGAGGTAATTTCTTGTCAGAAGGCTCGGCTTAAAAGCTTTGAAATTCATCGCGAATCAAATACGTTTCAAAGTCTCTTCAAGATTGCCTATCTGTCGCATGAAACAATTCCCATTTCATCACGAGGTTTTAAGAATCCAATCAATGTTTACGTTCCTCACAGGGAAGATTCACCGGTTCACTTCACCGGTCATTTTCACTGTATGCCATGCCGAATTGCCACAACAGCTCCAACATGGGGGCAGGCTAGATCCCATCGAGCCAGCCTGGTCGTGGATCTCGCTTCACGCTACCAACCTGGTAGGTGACGTCGCCCAGATTCTGGAGCGGCTGCCAGACGAACGACGCCGCGTGCTCCGTCTCAACGACCAGGCGGGGCTCGGCGACGGTGTACTCGCCTGAACGAATTATCAATTAATCAAAACAGAATAGGAGCTAGAATCTCAACTTTTTTCTGGAATGAAAGAGTTGACGTCAAAAACAACCTTGCACCAGCGTGGCGAACACGCCCCAGATGAGCTTTTGCTTGACGGGACGAGCGAAGCGACCGGTCGAGGGGTTGGAGACCTGTGATTGCGATATCTTAGGCATCTGCACAGAATCTGCACAGTCCGATTGGCTCCATCTCGCAATCAACAACTGCAAACTAGCTTACAATGAGACCTCACCTCATGCTCCGTTGTTGTTTCAATTCGAAAACACTATCATATTTCAACTAAATAGGACTCCCGATATTTCAGAGTTGACAGCAGACCGCCATTGAGCAATAAAAGAGGATAATCACCTCATGCTCCGCAGTCGTCACCGATATATTGTAGGCGGTCGAAGGGCGGAGGTTGCGGATGGTGAACTCGGCGAACTGCAAGGCATAACCGATTGAGAACAAAGAATGTACCTACGACATGGGCACATTTACTGTGCGAAGAGGCCAACCATACAAACCGCAAGAACAACGGTAACAGGTGCAAAATAGCGCTGTTAATCAGAACTTGCTGCTATCATTAGATGGTAGATTTGCACCAGAACTATCGCAACACTATGATCAAACTCACATTCCCATTGACTTCGGGCGCAGCGGTGTTCACTTGCTCCGAGTCCAGCCCGTCCTCGATGAGCAGAGATTTGGCGCGAATCTGGAATTGATCTTTGATCTTTGAGTCCAAGATTTTCCGTGCTGAAGTCGCTTCATTCGAGAGGCGGTTTCCATTTTCCCAATTCCGATTTGCTCGTGTATGTTTCACGTAGGTTTTTTTTGTGTGCTCTCGATAGAAATTGATTGTTGATCATACGGTATGGTTCTGTATAGAAAGATAAATGTGCAGTCTGAAATCTGCAAACCTCTTTGAGCTCTTTTCACTACTCACCGTGTGGCCTACCGCCTCTCCAGCATTCCTTTTCTGCGCGTCCTATTTACTAAAGATCAAAGATCAACAATTTCTCACTGTACACTTCGCCGTCGGATTGGTCATCCAATGGAGTGGCCACACGAGCACGATCGAGTTGGGCGTGACGTCGTGTTGGGTGAGGACGACCTCGTCGTCTGAATGAATATTATAATTATTATTATGAATATCATCGCTCGATTCAAATTGCTTCATGGTTCATAGGGCCCAACACTGTTTTAAGTGTCATAACAAACATGACTATTCTAAAAGTTTGGGGAAAGTCGCTGGGTAAGGACGACCTCGTCGTCTGAATGAATATTACTATTTTTATTATGAATATTATCGCTCGATTCAGATTGCTTCATGGTTCATAGGGGCTCAACCACTGTAGGAAGGGTCATAAGAGACTATTCTAAGAGGCGTGAGAAGAGGCGTGAGACATATTCTGTGTGTTTGGGGAAAGTCATGTTGAGTGAGAACGACCTCGTCGTCTGAAGGAAAGTACGATGACCTCCCTTCCCCGCTACGTTCGTTCTTCTTCAGTATAGAAAGCGCGGAACGTAGAATGATACGCATCACAGGATTCAGTCATGTTATTTCCAACGATGGCGAACCTTGCAGTGTCGACACGGCAGTCCACGCCAGTTGCCCGTAGCCGAAGGTGGTGCCGGCCTGGAATTTAGTTTGATTGTTGTCAACGTTGCTAAAATAATGCAAGTTTCAGCATTCCCAGCGATCGAACGAAACACAACTTCTATAGGGGAAGACCCAAGGGGCGGGGCTTGGCACGGAACTAGAAAAGTGCCGAAAAGCCAACCTGTATGGTGATATTGTACACCGTTCCGGGCGACAGCTTGCTCAGCAGGTAAGAGTGCTTGGGGATCGCGATCGAGTAGGCATTCTGATAAGAAATAAAAAAGGAAAAATAAAAAAAAATAATAAAAAAAAGAAAAAAAATATGGTTATGCGGAATCGGCACGTGCGATTAGGGTAAAAAAAGTAGAAAACACATAAATCACGGTACCTTCTTGACGAAGATGCGCTGCGCCGGCATGAATTCGTAGACGTTCAGCTGCAAATTTATTCATTTTTATTTATTTTTTATTTATTTAAATTAATTAAAACCCCACGAAATGCTGCGAGATCAACGCCGAAGTCGTGCCCTGGACGATGAGTGGAATCGACCTTCAATTAATCGATAATTCATCTCTAAGAGAGTTTTGACCTACCACGACAACTCTATTGTTGCATTCGTCTTGTGGATGAGCGTGAGATCCTTGGGCGCGGCGAGCCAATCGAGGGCTGGAATGAGGGCGTTCCTTTCAAACTACTTGTCTTTTTATGGATTGCGCCAGATATTTATCTTACTATTAGTCAAAACAATATTGCTAACAGAGATCGAAACTGAAGTCAACGTCTCCTCAGTTTTTTAACGAGCAAGTGCGGGATGAAGAGGCTGTCGCGCATATTTCGACTGAGTTTCGAAAACGCTCACCAGCCAGTGAAGTATGCAGCGTCTCGCTCGAGTACCAGATGCTCCTATCGTCGTTGAACGCCTCGATGCTCGCCCGATACGTCGTGTTGCCTAAAGTACGGATAGAGAAATGACTCTCCTCATTCTGCACGCTCTCTCGCCTCTCTGGCCGGTAAGAGAGAGCTCCCTCATCCGCCAGCAGGCATGCCACAGGATTATTTTATATTTTCAGCCGTCAACCGAGTTACGATCAATTTGAATTCACCCCAGAACTTGTAGGGAGAAATTGAAACTCAACTGATCCCCACTTCAATGAAGGAGTCAAAGTGAAGAGGTAGCACCCAAATACGAAATGAAAGCATCTCTCGTTTCGAATGATCTCTCGCCGGTCAGAGAGACGAGAGAGTATGCAAAATGAGAAGATGCGAGTGCCGATTTGACAACACTAAAATCATGCCTTCCAGATTCTCAAATGTGTACGTGCGCGTGTGCGGTTTGACGAAAACCGAGTAGGTCGAGGCGCCGGCCGACGTCGAACCTGCGATGGGCAATCGATTCTTGGAGTAGTATTGATCCGACGCTCTCCACTTCACACACTCTCTCGTTTCTCTGACCGACCAGAGACCGTGTAAAATAAGGATGTTACTTTGCACAGCAGATCAATCATTTTGGGAACATAGCGATTCATCGTGACTTCATCTGAAAAAAGCGCTGAACCTGGTCTGATGGTGATCATCAACCGCTGTTTGGTCGTCTTGTTCCCGATCTCCTCGGGAAGTTTCCACGCGACGGACGCCTAAATAAACACCTTTCAAGTTCCGGAATTAAAACTCATCACCGGGCAATATTATAGAAATGAAATGTGTTTCAGAAAGTGTACTAAATGAAATGAGGTGGATAATACACGATTTCTTAGCCGTTGATCTTTTAAAACCTTTCGGAACATCTTCACTTTTTTGACCACTGAAGTATGCGGTAAACAGAAAAATAAGCTTAAAAAACGTTAATCGTTCGCAATAAAGAGACCACTAACAACCCACTACCGATCTCAAATTATCGATCCCTTCTTCCAAAGAGAACCGCGCCATGGAGAGCCAGAGAAGCGTGAGTGCATGGAAAATCAGAGAGTCAAAAATCATAATTCACTCACCTTATCATTCTTCACTGAGATCACCTCGAGTGAGGTCGGCTCATCATCGTAAATGCTCGCTTCCTCCTCGTATTCTGTACGAAATACAATTTGACGAATGAAAATACGAATAAAATCAGATTTTTAAACACGAAATGTGCAAAATTGACCTCATTACGAACTAGAATTCAGTAAAAACTTAGAAAGAAACCAACCTTCAGCTCGAGCGATCGCGATTATCGACAGACAGATCAGAGGTATTCGCATGAACTCGCTCTTGAGAATCGAAAAGCAATGGAAGACCTGCTTAGAACTTTAATCGATAACCAAAGATCAATCAAACACAATTTCGAACACTGCGCAATCGAAGAACGAACGATAAATAGGGTGGGGCTCTCTCCCTTTACTCAGATGGGATTGCTTTGATATCGACCGACCACTCACTCTCTTTCTCTCTTCATTAATTCTACCTAAGGTCGACCGGAAGGGAGAGAGTGGGACGAGAGCGAGAGTAGCGCGCGCTCTCCATTTTGCATGCTCTATCTCGTCTCTGACTGACGAGAGAGCAGGCGAAATGGAGAGAGCGGCGCTTCACTCAATTCCTTTGCAGGAGATAATCAAGATATCCGTCTCGTGCAACTGCAAACGTGATGAATCATCTCAGATTGGGGGAAGTATGCCTATCACGCCTTCATTAAATGAAACAAAAAATGAGAGAATATCATCATGACATGAATGAGGTTTGTGCACATGGATCATACCAGAACAGCTAGGCAAACGAAACCACAAATGCTGGCTGGAGTGGTCTCTCTATTTGGCTAGCCAAAATGAAATGAGTGATGGTCATTTTTATCGCTTGACTGCTCAGCAAACTACGTTGTTGTTGCTTGTCTAGCAGTTCAGAAGGTTTGAAGAATCTAATTAGCTGCCAAAATTATCAAACAATGAATCCCTTGCAAGTCCCCAATATAATTGTGTTAATCTATTTTTTAACTCATTTTGCACGTCTGCCATGAGGTCCTCTCCTCCGCCCTCTCCCTTCATTCCCTCCATTCGTACCTCATCCGCCCGTGCCGAGTGGTCGCCCGCGCCCGACGAACGAATGGAGAAGCTAGCCAAGGTGAGGGTTTTGACCTACCGTACCCTACCGTAACCGCCAATCGATCGCAGGGCATCGAGATCGAGCCGGCCGACTTCGTGCGCTTCCACGGCAACCCCAAGGATGTACGGTGTTGCGTGGATCGATATCGATCGATACCCACCGTACCCTACCGTAATCCACCCAATCGCTGCAGGAGACGATCACGATGACGCTCAAGAACAAGACCGACCAGAAGCTCGCGTACAAGGTATACGGTATCTAGAGTAATCGCAAAGTGATTCAAAAAATCAATAACTACCGTAACCTACCGTAACCTCTCAGATCAAGTGCACGTCGAACGATCTCTTCAAGATCCTGAAGCCCATCGACCTCATCGAGCCACGCACGACCACTGAGATATCAGTGACCTATCGGTACCGTAACCCTTCCGTAATCTTAAGTATACTGTAGCCTGATCGCGCTTACCGTACCACTACGGTAACTTGATTCATGGCGTGACCTACCGTACTCCCTGATTCAGGGCGGGCAAGGGCATGGCGGATGACCGCCACCACATGGGCGTCTACTTCATCCCGGCGCCTGAGGTAATCGATTACCGTAACCTACCGTATACCTTCTTCTACCGTAATCAACCGATCGATAACTGATTATTCAGGGCTGCACGGCGACGTCCGTCTGGGCGGAGCACTACGGCAAGGCCGTCGGCGAGTATCGAGTCAAGGTACGGTAGGGTAGGATACGGTAGATTACGGTATCGATTGCAGATCGTGGTCGAGCAGTCGGGATGAGCTGCGCGGCTGCGGCCCTGGCCCCGCCCTCTTTCTGGCCCCGCCCACTCATCAATTTCGCATCAATCATCTCTACTCCTCCCTTTCGCACTGCGCGGTCGAGCTTGTAAAAGCAGTCGAGCCTTGCTCCAATAAAGAACTCTCTTGCGAATCTTTGCTGTTTTTCTAATGAAATCTGTACCAAATACACTCTAGTTTGTATTCAATTTTCGCAATGTTGTTGTCTTTCTTCACCTTGTTTATTGCTATTTCACCTCTATTTCCCCACGATGAGCGGTCGCCTCCTCCTCCTCGCTGCCCTTCTGCTCATGCTCTGTGGTAGATTATCGATTTGTTGGTAGATCATCCAAGTTTGAGTCGAAGTTTGGTGGCGACTCTGGTGAGTCAGAAAGGCACGGTGAACGTTATGGTTTTTCTATTTTTCTGAAACCGAACTAACTGGCCATTCTGATTCATTCATTCGCGCCAGAGAGCATTTCGAGAGTCGGGAGTTAGCACCTGAAACCTCACTACTTTCATGCCCCTCCACCTCCTCCGATTCCGTCGACTGCGTCTTCCTCGACTGGTTCGTCTGCCCGATCCTCTGCATGGTGAATTATTGAATTTCGAAGGGTTGTTCGAGATTGAGATTCGTTATTTCTCAAATCTTGACAATTTAATCGATTCGTCTCACTAAACTACTCCTCGAGCGCAGTTTCGATGACCTTATGGCTAATCGGATGGAATAGAATGAAGTGCAGGATCAAGAATCTTTGCAGCGCTACCTCACGCACCGCTGCTTCCACAACACGTGCTACTGCGTGTACCCGCGCGGGTGAGTTGCGCTAATTTACGGATGCTCAAAAGCCGGTTTCCGGATGCTCAAAACCCGGTTTTGGACTCGTCAATAACAAATCCAATCAGAAATCTGACTACTAACACCTTCTATTTCAGCGAGCACAGGAGCCCGTGAATGCTGGCAGCTGCTGGCAGCGTGCCAAGTCTCCTTTTCGTTTCTTCTATCAGATAAACATTATGAAAAGCTACGAAAACGCATTTATCATACATAATTACAAGAAGATGAGCATTCGTCTTTGAGAGAGGGCGCGGCAAACTAGGCAGTAGAGCTCGTAATACGAGGTCTCTCCCTACACTCTCTCGTCAGTCCGGGCGAGAGAGTGTGTGAAATGAAGAGACGGTGACTCGTATTTCGAGCTCTACTAGGCAGATCGAGACTAAATCAATACCTGATTGTGAGGGGAGAGGATTATTTTTACAATTATGCTTGTTAGAGGAATGGATAGATCAGAACAACTATACAAACAAGATACTGTGAATAATATGCCATTTATGATGTGATGAAACTAAAGCTAAGTGAAGGCTCTCTGGGCGCGCCAACAAGTTGGCTGAGTATCGACCGGCGAGATAGCGTGCGAAAGTGAGAGAGTCCTTAATTATGCTTGAATGCGAAGCACACGACGTCGTTCTTGCTCGTCTGACAGTAGAAGGACGACCGGGAGGTGTACGAGAAGTCCTGAGATGATGAAATTATGCTATTTTCATGCTCGTTTTGCAATAATCTATCGCACACATTCTTCTTCATCTATTAGCTACACCAATGGCATCGAATGAACTCTGAAGCGCAATGTTCTGACTTCCCCAATCACCAAACTTGCTCGCAGGTCAGACAGCGCAAGAGATTGTGCGAAATTATGGGAGTAAGGCTCCCATAATTTCGCAAAATGCTCCTGATTCAGAGAATAAGGATGATCAGAACCTCCTTGGAGCAGAAGACGCTGAACAATCCGCCGAACTGCTCCTCGGCGGCCTTCTGGATCACCCGCTTGGAGAGCGTCGACGTGGAGGTGGTGGCCTGGAAAGTCAGTTCGCGATCAACCACTTTCGTTGTTTAGCAAGGACCACTTTTCTTCGCGATTTGACCTAGTTTTGAGCGCTTTTTAGAGGAAATAATGATGATGTTGGGTCTCAAGAGTGCGGTCGACCATCGACCTGACAGGAAGATTGGCAGGGTGGAATCACCTACTTCCGGAGCACCTTAGTTCCCACGTCAAAGACTTTCACCATTTAGCAGTCCGAACTGTCCGGAATAGTCATCAACTCCCGGACCTCTTTATTCCCTCAACTGGCTCTTTGGCAGGCCCATTGAATTGGAAGAAACCTTTCGCCGTTTAGCCGTTCAGTCCGGAATATTCTACTCCCGGACTGAATTATTCCGCACCTTCAACATGGTCGCCCGCAGCTCCTCGGACGTGCACCTTCCATCCTTCGTCGGCGGAATGTCGAACTGCTTGCCGTCAGCGTCGAAGAGTTTGGCGGCGAACTGAGAGGAGGTGGTCTTTGACCTCTACTGTTCCTTCAAACACCAATAAATTCCTGTGAAGGATACTGTCGCATCACCCGGCTCATACAGAATCGCACACTTAACCTTCTGCATACGCCAGGATTGTGCGAATTTGCTTAGGGATCAGCTCCGATTGCAAGACAAATGCAAAGAAAAATAAGATAATGATAGATAATACCTGTCGCTTGACCCTGCTCCGGCACGGACTGCGGCACTTGCCGCAGCAGTCGACGAAGGGAGGCAGACCGCGAGGGGGAGGGGGAGCGAGGGGCACGGGGTGGGGAGGAATGGCTTAAAGATTATAACTCAGGATGCATCAAAATTCGTAAGGCTCACTCGATCTTATGGGGAAAGGGAACTTTTACTACAGATATTTATGTATTGTAAGGGTAAGTCACAAGCGGGAGGCACGGGGTGGGGAGGGACGGCTGAAAGATTATTACTCAGGATGCATCGTAATTTGTATGGTGCGCTTAAGTTTGTGGAGATACGATGCAATACATCAAAAGATTGAAGTATTGATAAGGGTAAGCTACGAGAGAGAGGCATGGGACGACTGAAAGTTCTTCCCAAATTATTACAATGAATCTGTTTCATCTGCATTCGCTTCCCCTTTCTACCCAACTTTCCTTTTCTTCTGTTGTTCGGGTGTGTTTCACGCTCATTTTATAATTTTCCTACCATCCATTTTTCAATTTCTTATTGGTTTTCTCCCTAAAACCCTCACCATAACCGCCCTGCGGCACCGCGCCTCCTCCAATCCGCGTGTAGACCGGACCGGGAATTGGCTGCGGCTGCGTCGGGTACGGACCTGCAATTGTCTGGCTCTCTCCGATTCACTCGCTCTCTCGCTCTTCTCTGACCGTCTACAAGAAACCAACGTCTCCCCATTGAGCACAGTCTCTAGCCGGCTAGACTGCGCTAGAGAGCATGCCAAATGGAGAGAGTCCGACACTCACCCGCGGGGTACGGGCCGGACGGGGCCGGGAGAGGCGCGCACGCCTGGAGCGGTTGTGGCCTGCAACTTTGATCTTTGATCTTTAATCTTTGATCTTTGGTCTTTGATCTCTACCCACCTGTAGCCTCCGTACGGCGAGACGTACGGCCGCTGCGGCACGTTGTGCGGACCGAACGGGTAGGGTCTGCGAAATAAATCAGTTATCGATTCCCAATCTACCGTATCCACAGCAGACTACTGTATACTAGACACAGGGTCCCCTGTTTATACCTGACGTAGGGACTGGTCGGCTGCGGGAGGACCACCGGCCTTGGTGCCACGGCGTAGGATCCGGCACCGTAGGAACCAGACGATCCCAAACCATAGGACCCAGCTGATGCTGGCGCTACCATGGTCTGGGTCCGAGACGAGGACGAGGGCGAGAGGGTGGGCGATAGGGGTGACGGTTTGCTGGAGTGGTACGGTTGGGAATACCACCAACTCGAGACTACACTCTAGTCTCGAATTACCTCATGCCGGCCGACTCGGCGAACGGGTCCTTCTCAGTTGCGGATGTCTGAGTGAAGGAGGCCGGAAGGGGTTTGGACTGAGGAATGAAGCCGGCTGGAATCATTTTTTGTTTGGAATGCAGTTCGAGTATGTTTCACCGCTGCATAAAATCGTGTCTTTGCTAATAATTTCAATCTCAGGATCTTTCTGCGGCTAAAAACTATATTTCTTTAGTTCTCAGTTCTCGATCAGTGCCCTATCCTACCGTATCCCGCTCACTCACTCTTGCTGTCAGTAATAGTGTTCTCGCTGACGAGTTCCTTCGTGATCTGTGACGTCGAGAGGAGCTCATCGTGCGAGAGGCCGAGCTCCGGTTTGTAGGGCGTGGGACGGGCGCCGCCTAGACGGTTTTCTAGATCATTCGCTTATCTAATCTCGAATCGGCTGAGTTTCAGCCGTTTCTCAAAGTTGTGGTGGCTCGATGACCGATGATTGTTGACAAGGGTCAATGGGTAAAAAATAATCAATACTCGTAGTAGGGGCTCGGGTTTGTAGAGAGTGGGACGGGCGCCGGCTGTAGATAACGCATTATCTTCGATATTATCTTCATTTAGATAACGCTTCTATCTTTTCTAGAAAGCTAAAGAATGGGTGGGACGTGCGCCGGCTGTGTTTCTCATTTTGGAGGTCAGATTAGAGTGGAATAATCATTTGTACGGTCTCATTCTGTGCGCAAATCAGTTGAGTTTCAGGCGTTACTCAAAGCTTTTGAAGCTCATAAATATACTAATTGTACGATTATTCTGTGGTGAAAAGAAAAAAACAGAGAAAAAATCTTCATTGCGATCTCACCAGGCGGCTGCAGCGGCTGCAGGAAGAGATTGGAGTTGGAGCTCTGCAAATCATATTTTTTCCCTTTCGAATTAATCCCATTTACCGAAACCCAACGTTTCGATCCCAGGTCAACCTTTTCTTCTTCCTTGTGGGAACGCAAAGAATATTCAAACATGCCTACTTTCGATCCTGATCTAGCTACAATCTTTCAGAATTCACGCCAAAACGTCCTCGAAATTGCATCTTCCCCTATCCCTTCTAAAGTAACCTTGGCTTCTCCAACAGATAGATGAATATCTCAATAATTCCTATCAATCGTCCCTGATTCAGTCCCAACTCTTCAAGAATCTTCAGTGAAACGTCCTCGATCGTGGCTACTTTCCCTCAAGTAACCTTGGCTTCTCCAATCATTCATCCAGAGGGGTGAATTCGTGTTTCAGATCGGCTGCCAATCCGCGCCATTACTACGGATTAGCTCTCTTTTCCTGTCCATGACTGTCTAACTCTCCCCGATTCACCCACTCTCTCGCCCACTCTGACCGCCTAGAGACCATGGGCAATGGAGAAAGTGAAACCATTGCAGAAACAAGAGGAAGGTCAGGGATTCGGATCCATTTCTCTGGTTTGCAAGGAGGATTAAAGGATCAGTCGGGCTTCAGCGCCCCTCAATGCCGACTCTCGGGGCAACTCTCGGGGTCAAAAGGAAAATTCGTTGCTAATCCGGCAGAAGCTTACAAGTCTGCAGGGCAGCAGTGACCTTCTACCGTGTTTAATGCAGTGTAGTTTCGAAATCAATCGATATTCTACAGTACCCTACCGTATCCGACCGCTGCTTTCCCGTCAGGAGCTCCTCCTCGTCGCGGCCCTTGAACTCGTCGAAGATGTCCTGATTATCGATTTTCCAGCCATGAGATCAGAGATCAAAGATCAATCGCTCACCGATAGATCGTCCGTCGTAGCAGCTGTGGCGATGGATGTTGAGTGGTCGGTGGGCGTGGCTGAATTGCGTCATCAATAGGCAATCATTTCGAAAATGACCTTCAGAAGGGCCTGTGGCGCCGATGGCAAACACCCGAACCAGTCATTGCCCTATCAGCGCGACCTTGGTTCCATCTTTTCTGACTCGGATTTTGTTTATCATGCCATAGAAAGCGATTGCCATCCAAACATGACGAAGGGTAACTAGTCCGGATCGTCTGCGGGTAATGTGGTGCGAATGATTCGTCAGAGATCAAGATGCTATTGAGAAAAGCCGAGGTCAGTCTCGATTTGAGTCATCGGTGAAACGTATTCCACAAGCCTCAAGAGACCCCATTTCACAATTCGATCGGATCTCCGTAACTCTACATTAATTACTAGTCAACGTTGGTGGTACAGTAAACGGGATACTGTAATCGGGGAACTGTAACCAGGATACGGTATCTCATTCCTGGTCGGGCTAGATTACGGTAGCTAAAGTACGGTATCTCGCGCTGCGACTGGAGTACTGTAGGGTTACGGTAACAAAGATACTGTAACTGCAAGGGTACGGTAACCAGGATACTGTATCTCCTAGATTACGGTAACTAGAATACGGTATCTCACACTGGGTCGGATGAACGATGGCGGCGGGCGCGACGGGCAGCGGGACGGAGGGAGGAGTGGCGTACGCGCCTCCTGGAATAGTCATTGCGTCATCCTTAGGCAATCATGCTACTTTTGATCATAATTTCTAATTCGTGGCATACGCGCCTCCTGCAAAAAATGTTTCGAAATATCTTTTGCCACTTGTTTTTGATAGTTTCGATCTTCAGATGCACTTTTTGATAGCCATCAGTGATTGGAACAGGGGAACAGTCATTCTTCATTCATTTTTTGTGGTTCACCGCGCACGAATCAGTTGAGTTTCGCGCATTCCTCAATGCTTTGGCTTATCGTGAACGGGTAATGCTGTATCGATCGCCAACAGATCAAATATTTCAACAAAAAACTGAATAATGCGTGCTCGTCTTTTGCCTTACCTGTCTATTACATTGCCTCGTACTCTTCAATCCACTTTCATTTCTCTACCGCCTAGAGATCATTCACATTGAAGAGACCGATCCTGCCCTTTACCCTCCTATTATACCCGAACTCGCAAGTAGCGTGCGCAAACCTCCGTCCGGATCGGGCTAGTACTCATAATTGGTCTGAGCATCCGCTCTATTGTATACTATTTCCGCGCAAAGGTGCGGCAAAAAGAATGAGGATCGAGAGTGAAAGCAGCGATGTATTGCACAGGGACAAGATTAGCGCATTAGTGATACAATAGCAAGGAGCCCGAGGCAAATGACAGAATACTGTCCCGAGACTGAACCAGGAACCAGCTGACGAACCTGCATGCGGCACTTGGTACCCAGCCTGGTACCCGTACGGCTGCGGTTGCCCATATCGCACGCCCTGGTTGCCAGCGTAGCCGCCACGCCACGGACTGCAGCCGCCTCCGCCTGAAGTACGGTGGGTTACGGTATCGATCGATTACGGTACCAGAAGATTACGGTAGATTACGGTACCTCTGCAGCAGGGTTGCGGGCCGAACGCGTACGGCTGCTGGCCGCACGGACCGTAGCCCATGGCCAGTGGCACCATCAGCGCCAGCAGGTACGGTACCATCACTACGGGGTAGGTCGATTACGGTAGGTCTGGGCAAGCAAAAAGTCGAGACAACTAGGTGTGCTGATGAAGTGGGGGCAGATTACGCAGACTGGGTGATGCTGGCTCCGCCCCCTTTTGATGGCTCCGCCCCTTCCTTCCGGGGCAGACTAGTCTGGGTTCAGCACACACACACACACCAATTGCTGCCTGCGATTGGAGGTCAGACCGAGGGGGAAGGAAGGAGAGAGGGTAGGGGGCAAATCCCTTAAGTATTGTGACGAGTGTATAAATCGTGTGTGAACTGGCAACTAGCGAACCGAATCTGTAACCTTTGTAGTATCTAATCTCCGCGATTGACGTTGTGAAGTTGTGAAACAGTGACGTTGTGAAGAAGCAAAAATCAAATAGTGGGGATGTACTCAAATTACATTTGTATACATAAGGGTCAAATGAAGGAAGTCTGCAGGGATGAAAGTTCTCATTTCCCCCCTGATTCTTCATTCTACAACTCATAACCGCGCGAATGGGTTGAGTTTCAGGCATTCTTCAAAGCACTAGTGAGTCGTTAAACGGCAATAGCAGAGAAGGTCTCACGACATTACAAAATTCAATCCACAAGGCGCAAGTATCTCGATTCAAATTCCAGCCAGTGCAATTCTCTCGTGTCTCCTTCTCATATGTTCTCTCACCAGTCGGAGAAGCGAGAGAGCACGAGGAAGTGAGAGAGCCAGGTCATTCAGCAGCATCACAAGTTGCAAAGACGAAGGCAAATCGAAGACTAGAGAAGACCAAGAAGAGACCAAGAGGGAGAGTTCAAAGATCAAGAAGCCCATCCCATCCCATCCCCCCCCCACACAACAACACATTCATTTAGCATAAAATATTTATGAAGCGTGAGAATCGTACAGTGTTACATTAGCCTACATCATACAGTTAAGATCAATAAAACGGGGAGAGAGATCACCGGGGTGGGGTAGTACGGTAGCGGGGTGTACGGTGGGTCAGACGGTAGGTCACGGGCTCAAGCCTTGCACACGCAGCGGCCAGAGTTGCAGGGCAGGCCGAGGCACTTGGCGCCGTTGTCCGCAGCGCACTCGGCCACGTTGCACAGGTCGGTGGCCGCCTTAAGGAACGGGAAGCCGGACTTCTCGAGGGCCTGCAATTAGGAGGAGTTGGTGGTGTGCTACCGTACCCAAGTTACAGAACACTACCGTACCCAGAGTTCAAAGGCTAATCTCACAGATACCGAATACAAGATACAGTGCCTAGTGCAAAGATTAAAGATCAACCGCTCATACCGTTACGGTACGGTACGAAAGCTACAAGTTTCCAAGAATCGGTGTTTAAGAATGTCCTCGTCATTACAGCTCCCTACTCAAAGACCAAAGACCAGATAACGATGCCGTACCCAGGTAAAGGTAAAGAACCAATTCAAGACTACAGTCGAAGATCAAAGATCACGAGAGCTACCATACTCCTAACCCTACGGTACCAGGCTACCATAACCCAAGCTACCGTACCTCCCAGCATCTGCAGGTGCTGCTCTTGGTGTCGCAGGCGCCCTTCAGTCCGCCGCAGGCCGAGTCGTCCTTGCACGTCCAGAAGTTGACGCACGCGTTGCAGTTGCACTTGCCCACGAACGCGCCGAGACAGGTGTTGCCTGAATCAGGGTACCGTAATCAGGGTACCGTAATCAGGGTACGGTAATCATGGTACGGTGCCAGGAACCAGCCACAACTCACCGGTGCCAGCTCCGCAGTCGGCGGTGCTGTTGCACAGCTTCCAGGGCTGGCACTTGGTTCCGTTGGCGGCCGGGGCGTCCGAGGCGGGGCTGGTGGCGCCGGGGGCGAGAGTCGTCGAGGGAGCGGAGGCGTCCACTGCAAAAGAATAGTTTGGGTACGGTACCAGGATCCAAGGGGTACCGTAACCAGGGTGCGAGGGGATACCGTAACCAATCAGATGGTACCGTCCTGGTATCAAGGGTCTACCGTAACAGGGAGCCTAGGGTTGGGTACAGTGGTACCAGGGGATAACGTACCCAAGGGTTGGGTACAGTGGTTCCAAGGGCTACCGTACGCAAGGGTTGGGTACCATGGTACCAGGGGATACCGTACCTGCGGCGGCGGCGCCGGATCCCTCCACGGTGGTAGCCTCGACGGGGCCGACGGTCGTCTCGGGAGCGGCAGCGGGCGTCTCCTGGCCGAGGGCCACAGCGACGAACACCAGAGCGACGACCACACAGCGAGCGAGCATTCTGGAATGGGGGTACGGTAAGTATGAGAGTATCGAGGGGTATCGGGATCCCAAGGGGGTATCGAGGGGTATCGGGGATATCGGGGATCCAAGGAGTATTGAGGGGTATCGATGGGTATCGGGGATGCTAAGGGGCATCCAGAGGTATCGGG
>LS570407.1:94969-164165 GCA_900490775.1 Pristionchus maxplancki
TATCAAGGGGTATCAAGGCGAAACATGGGGTATCCAGGGGCATCGGGATCCCAAGGGATATCAAGGGGTATCGAGGGGTATCGAGGGGTATCGGGGTATCGGGGGTATCGAGGGGTATCCAGGGGTATCGGGGGAATCCTAGGGGGGCGAAACAGACCTGATGGTGGTGGGACGAGTGGGCGAGAGCGTGTAGTGGAGAGGCTTGAGCGGTGTCGAGTGGAGACTGATCCTTCACCCCATTTCGTCGCCCTTTTAACCACCCCCGGCAGATCAGTAGAAGGTTCTGGAACAAGGCGAGATAGTGTGTGAACTGAGGAGAGTGCGGCGAGAGAGCATGCGAAGAGAGGAGAGGAGCGAGACGGTTAGAGCGATTGATCTACCGTCGAGTCTCGCCGCCGAGTCGATGCGCACGTGCAGATTTGGATGTAAACAAGTAAACAAGGCGCCGGGGCCGCTTCCCTTCCTCCTCCCCTGTGACTCCGAACCGCTCACCGTTTCGCCCACGCCGCGCCGACCCGTCAGACTACCGTACCCAGCCGTACCCAGGACCGGAGCCATGTCAACCCAGGTTTCCCCCACTCCGTTGGTTTCTGGTTCCGCTTTTCCTTGGCCGATCGCGTTTGCTTGATACTTGGCTGTACTTGATTCGTGACCCTCGCTTTCGCTTTGGTTCGTCTTCGGTTCTTCCCTGGTTCCTCCCTGGTTCCTCCCTGGTTCTTCCCTTTCCTCGTCGACGACGTCGGTCGACTCCTGGGTCCGCTTCTCTCTCGTGATCACGTTTGCTTCGGCGCTTTTGGAGCCACGTCTTGGTTTGTGCCTAGTTCATGTCCGCCACTTTCGCTTTCTTGCCTGGATCCTGGTTCCTGGTTCCTCCCTGGGTTCCTTATTGGACTCTCTCCATTTCACGCGCTCTCTCGCTTTGTCTGACCAGCTAGAGTGCGTGTGTAATGAAGAAACCAATGTTCGTCTTTCCCAATTTGCCACTGTATCCACGTGTACTCAGGCCCTCTTCTTACCACGTGCTCGTAGGGTCAGAAGTAGGGAATGAGTGAATTGTGTCCGACAACTCGCTCCGAGATCAAAGATCACCAGCAATTTATGAGCTTCGAGGAGGGAACATTACAATTCACGCTTAGTGAGTGAATTGTGTGGTTGGAGAAGGTCTATGAACGAGCCATTGCTTGTACCCCGCTCACCCCTCCTCTTGTCATACCTGTGTGAAACTCATTCTTGCCCAGCTCAGGCCCAGAAATGAGGGACTCTCCTCATTCCGCGCGCTCTCTCGCCCGTCAGAGCAACTGCGATCCCAGGGAACCGTAGTCGTAGAGCGGAAACGATGTGGTTCCTTCCTGCTACCGTACCCTCGGTACCGTTTCGCTGGCGCCCGGTATCGTATCGAAATTACGCCGTTCCGGGTTCATCGAATCATTTCCTTTCTTGTTACCGTATCCTTTATGCCATAATAGCATACCAGTCCATACTTCCTGGTCCCCTTGATCGTCTCGCAACTATTCTCTGTGATACCAATGCCCCGCTGGCCTTGTTATCTGTGGTTCCAATCCATATATGGTTCCGATCCCTGGGTCTCTTGATCCGTTTGGCACCAAACTCTATGATTCCAATGACACCGCTGGCCTTGTTGTTCTCTAGTTGTTTTCGCCAGTGTCTTCCCTTCTTTCCCTTCCCCCTTCCCTCTCCTCCCCTCCTTGGTTCCTTGGTTCTCCTGGGGGCAGTTATACAACACTCCCCTGTCAACATCTGCACAGATGCAATGGACACCATTAGCTATTGTCATTGTTGGATCCCTGGTACCACTCTTGGGTTACATGGTACTCTGGTACCATCCTTACATAGCGTGGTTCCGTTCTTGGTTCCATGGTACTCTGGTACCAGCAGTGGTTGAATCTTTTCATATACTTCAGTCTTTTCGTACCCAGTATCCTGGTAGTCTCGGTCCATGGTACTCTGGTATCGGCATTGATTCAATCTTTTCAGATACTTTAATCTATTTGCACCCAGTCGCCCAGTATCCTGGTACTCTGGTTCCATCTGTGGTTCAGTCTGCACGGTCAGCGATGAAAGAGCGAAAAGTCTTTACTATACCAGTTGGCGCGATCACAATTCAACAGGACTGAGGCGTGATGAATAACTTGAAGTTGTGCGTTTTTTGTTCATTTTGGTATGGTTGCAGCACCCGGGCAGTGAGAAATAGGCATGGACAAACGATGAAAACACTGGGTTGAGAGAGAAAATGGAGCCTAGAGGCATAGATCACAATAGAAAATGTGACATGGAAAGCTGTAGAGGTAACTGACAAGGCGGAAAGAGTGAGGCACCCAGAAAATAGGCGATAATACAGTAATAATAGTAACAATACAAGGTCCTTGGGTATAGTGCCTCTGATCTAGTCCGACAACTCGCTCAAAGATCAAAGATCAAAGATCACCAGCTATTTATGCGCTTCGAGGAGGGAACATTGCAAGAGTTTCCTGAATGAATGGCATCCTAGAGAGATCAAAGATCACTAGTGAGCTGTCGGATAGATCAGAGGCACTGGCTGTGCAGTCATGGATTGCCTGAGGGAACAAGGCAGGGAAAGTTCAGAGATCAAAGACCAAAGATCAAAGATCAGCATCGGGCGACCTCCCACTCGGCGTCTTCAGACAGCGTCTCGACGTTGAGGGCGACTGGCCGGGCGCCGTTCCTGCTGCTCTCTCCATTCCTCGCACTCTCTCGCCGGTCAGAGTGAGCGAGAGAGCGGGCGGAACGAGGAGAGCGACTGCTATTCGATGACGACGATGTCGACGGGGCGTCGGAATCTGCGACGATCAAAGATCAGTAAGGGGTGGAATTGGTGTTTTTCGCTCGAGCAGCCTTCAAGAAATTGATATTAATCCACACTTCACGCTAAGTGTGCATGGTGAAACCTAACCGCATCTAACTCTCTTTTTCTCTAGTTTTCTGTTCTTCCAAATAAAATATGCGAGTCTGAGCGCAGAACCGAATGTCTGTGTGAAGACTGTAGGATGATGAGCAAATATCAATTCTCGACAATTCCGAAAGATCAAAGATCAACTGACCCCCGGCATATCCATGATTATCCCGTCCACTGGTGGCCACGACGACGACCTCATCCGGGCCGTCGATCGACGCCGTGGCTACCGTAATCCTTCGGGTGCGCGTGGCGGGACGCACCATCGTACTGTAGTCGGGCGGCGCGTCTGCAAGTATCGATTTATTGATTTGTAGAGGATGGGCTAGGCTTCAGCCCTCATTCTTTAGGCTGAGAGGCTGAGTAAGTACACTTGGATGGGAGAGTCCGTGTAACAGAAATAAAAAAATTAATCAATTGGTCTTCTGTTGTCAGCCTATAAAACTTTTTTCAAAGAAACCCGCCTGGGAACGATGTGCGAAATCTATCACATCTCTACAGTGATACATTGACAGGGGTCGCTTCTGGGTATGTTACAATTGGGTAGGGGTCCAAAACAATTTTTTCGAGAAAAATACAGATGGAACAAAGCACCAATGGAACAAAATGTAGATATTTCTCAATCACGAACGTCACCCACCGTGCTCCGAGGGCGACTCTGACCCATCGCTGCTGCTGCTGACTACGGTAGACGCGAGCGAGGACTGGATGGAGTAGCGGGGAGGCGTGACTCCGCCCTCAAGTGATTCCTGCAGGGCGCGGATCAGGGTTACGGTAGGTTACTGTATCGATTGCATCTCATTGACGGGCTCAGGACTACGGAAGGTTACTGTATCCGTATAATAAGTTCCGAATCATAGATGGTAACAGAATCAGGCTACGGTTGGTTTCTATATCGTCTACAGTTACAGTCAGGATTACGGTAGGCTACCGTATCTGGATTACGGTAGCTCAGAAGTGTGACCTACCTCCTCCTTCGCCCGCATGACATCCTCGTACTTGGGCGGTGCAGGGAAGAAGGCGTCTGCAAATATTTTAATAAAATCAAAAGTTAAAAGTTAACATTTTGAGATTTTCATTTCATCTCTGTTCACTTTATCGAATATCTTCCTGACTTCATGTTTCTTATACAGTCTCCTCCTCAGGCCTTCACCCCGAAACAATGCATCAGACCTCCTGAACAGATCCCTCCACCTGCTCAGCCATTTCTTTGACTCAATAGCAATCATCCGGAATCCTTTGTACCCTCTTGTTTTCTGACCGACGAGAGAGCATGGTGAATCGAGAGAGGCTTGGTCCCAGAAAGAAAGAAGAGTCCATCCCATCACAGGACAGCTGCTCTTCTAGCAGACAAAGCCCTCTCTGTGCCTCATTCATCTCTATCAACCGTCTCCCTCTCTATTCCTTCTCAGCTACCGCAAATTCGGTGCCATCGTCTGAATGTGAGTCTCTCATTTCCCCATGCTCTCTCGTCAATCAGAGACACGAGAGATCATGTAAAAGTGAGAGAGTCAGACCACATATTCAGTGCTATTGATCAGCTTATGAAATACCTAGAAGCTCATCAGTACGAACTGGAGTTGTGGAATCGTTTGCATAGCCAAGGATGTACTCTTCATTGCTCGACTCCTTCCCTCTTCCCTATCCAAACAAGCCCGCATCCTCTCAACAAGGTGCCAGAAGCTCCCCTCTTTCATCTCCCTTCAATGAGGGTGCTGCCACAGGTGCCAATTTGCGCCTCTCTTCTCGATCTACGGTCTCTTCATTCTACCCACTCTCTCACCGATTAGAGAGCCGAGAGGGCATGGGAACATGAGAGAGTCGCACCATTCATCGCCTTATGGGATTGAGCCCGCTGGTGGGGACCGAGGGGTAGAGATCGCTAGTTACGGAAGTGGGCACTGCTATAGAACACCGGCCATGGCTAAAGTCACGTTTTCCTCACTCCTATATCTTAATCCTTCTGCTCTATTCGTCAGCAAGGTGCGGTGGACGGGTTGACCACGGCCGGTGTTCTATAGTAGTGCCCGGAAGTGGTGACTGACGAGCGACGAGAACGTCGCTCGAAGGAAGCAAAGTGGCAGTTAGGATGCTACTAACACTCTGTCAATCAGGGAAAATCAACTCCTCTCACTCAGTTCTAATTTTCCTGCAGTCAACTACAATATAGGGGTCATTGTTCTCTCCGATCGCTTCTTCAGGCAGAGAACCAGTAAACTGGAAGGCCAGCTGCCCCTGTCCGTCTCTCCCGCTTCCCAGGGACTACCGACAGATGTGAATGGCTGTGGGTTCCCGCGTTTGCTGCTCTCTCCCTGTCTGATTCTCTCGCTTTCCTGTGCACCCTCGCTGGTCAGACGGAGCGAGATAGCGTGTGAAATGGAGAGGGCGCAGACTATTTTGGTCAGTCAGATGCCAAGATGTCCTCATTCAAAAGGGCCTTCTAATGAGTAATTGCTTCGACAGTCAGACTGGGATAGTCAGCCCCCTCTAATGAATAATTGCTCACTTTTGACAGAAAAAACGAGAGATCATAAAAGTGAGAGAGCGCGATCATCCGCCTGATCGCCTGACCTTCTCCCGCACCATCAGCAGACTGTTCAGTCATTCAACGGGGGGAGGAGATGGTTGAGTAGGGATGACGCAATCTCCAGATTTCTTCAATACAGCCCTTGTGCGTCCTCGTAATAGCCCGATGATAACCAGACAATCAATCGATTCTCGTATCTCTTTCCTAGCTCAATCTGAAAAATAATGATAAATGATTTTATCAACTCTCACCTTATCACTGCTGCGCTAACTCTCTAAACCCCACTTATTCTTCAGCTAAAATGGCGCCGAAACCTTGACCGCTGCCCTTTTTGCTACTCTTTCTTATCTCCATCTCTTACTCCAAATGGAGATCGCGTTCATTTCACCCGTTCCCTCTCCACTCTGACCATTTAGACAGTTTCACTCCCTCCTTATCTGATCCATCTCTAAACGAGCTATCTCTCTCATCTCACAATGCTCTCTCTCCGGTTAGAGAGGCGAGAGAGTGTGTGAAATGGAGAGAGTCAGAACATCCTCTAAACCGAACAAGGCGCTCAGTTAGCAATGCAACTGATCCCCATTCCCACTGTCATTCCCTCTCTCCCATCTCTCAGAGAGTTACTGTCTTTGTCTGTTGCTCTGCCTTCTTTCATCACTTTCCTCTCTTTTCTCAGCACATCTGTGTTCCTCTGCCCCTAAAAACATCAGACGCCCCTTTCTCCTTCCTCTTTACCCCTTTACAATGTGCTATTGCGTCGCCTGTCGTGTACTGCGCTTTCTTAGGCCCCGATCTCGACTGGGTACTCCCCATTATCCCTGGTTTCTGGTTCCGGTGCCATCGTGGTACCCGCTGGGCGCACTGACCCGGGCTCTGAGATCTGAGAGGTGCCATCAGGCGCGGGCGGTAAATACATAGAGGTCCTTATCGCACGATTATTACTCTCCCATTTCAGTCTCTGCGGGGTTCTCGAGATTACTCTTGGATGGGTCCAACTCTCTCATTTCTCACGCTCTCTCGCCGGTCAGAGACTATCTGGTCTGTTGCGAGAATGGGGATAATGAATGCTGAGATGTGAACAGCGTCAGCAGATCTGTCTTTAGATTGGACATGGGGGCCATGCCAGAGTGGATAATGAGGGCAGGGAATCGAGGAAGAGTAATCGCTCTCCAGATTAGAATCACATGAGGATGAGGGTGGGCAGGAGAGAGATGAGTCTTGATCCCACTGTTGCGAGCATTAGGCGAGTCTTACGATAATCAGTAATATGTACTGCCATTGTCCGAAAGGATAATGAGAATGAAATGGGATAACATGATTGAATATTTTGTATTTTTACCAACAACAGCCCACATGAGATTGACCACTCTAATCCCCCTAATTATGATCACCGATTGAAACATAACCAATGCCACCCCACTGTTGATACTTAGGGGCCGCAAGCTCCGCCCACTTTCCCTAGACACGATTCCCCCAAAAAGCGAGACGGAGGAAGCACAAATGAATTATACTACTCATCAGCCTCTTTGCCTACCATTTCACTGTCCTTTCCTGCCTCTGACTTGCTCCCATTCATCATCCAGTCAGCCTTTCTTCAGTCTCTCTCCACTCCCCGTGCTCTCTCGTCGGTTAGACAACGCTAGAGATCACGCCGAATTGAGAGAGTCTTGCTTCCAAAGGTCACCCGAGTGTTCCTTCTCCCTCTTGTATGGAATTAATCCTGCATGCTCTCTCACTTTTCCACGCTCTCTCGTCTTGTCTGACCTTCTTGGGATCAGGCAAAGAAAGAAGACAGTTATTGCGATGGGTGGCTACGATAACGGGCGCTACGCCTCATTTCACCCCATTGAGGAGAGAGAGAGGAGAAACCATTGCGTGTCATGTATTTGGCCCTTGAATGTGCCTCGTATCCGATTATGGGGACGATTCTCATCCGTTCTTCTTTGAATGCCCATTGAATGCCCATGTCGGTTCCTGGATCCGGTACCATTGGCTCCCTGGGCCCTCTGGGCCTACTTTGCATGTCTGCTCATCAAACGTCACTCAATTTGACATCAGCCCGTCTCATTACGTCTCTTCAGCGTTTCCTGCGCCCATTGTTCTCTTCGGTTCCACTTTGGGTACTATGATTACATCCATCCTTGCTTCAGTACCAGGATCCAGAACCAGGGTCCTCTGGTTCTGGTACCTTCCATCATTGGTTCGGTACCAGGATCCAGCACCATTGGCTCTCTGGGTCCAATGGTTCTGGTTCCAGGTTCCAATAACAGGCGTGCCTGTTACTTACTATCGAGGTCGCGCATTGCGCAAGGCAGGGATCTCTTTTCACCCCGAGAGCAGAGATTGTGCATCGATGGTGTGCCACCTGTTATTCCTGTCCTCTGATTTGGTCTACCATCATAGTAATGTCCAATCGCCCTGCTTCTATCAATCCTGCATAGAATCACGCGAGTGGAACGATATCCTTCGACGCAAGCTTCTAGTGTATTGATGATTTACCTGCCACCTGTCATTCCTACTCGCTGACTTGGTTTCTATCCACTCATTTATTCACAATCCCGACTCTGAGCTCTTGGTAGACCGGAAATCGAGATTTTCTTTGATACGAGCTTCATCGATGATGTACCACCTGTCATTCTTGTTCTCTCTGATTCGGTTCCCCACTCCTCAGTTTCCCCATTGCTCTGAATCTATCAATCCCGCATAAATTCTGCGAGGTTAGGAGACCGGAAATCAAAGATAATCCTTGATAAGAGGTCCCACTGCATTGAAGATGATGATGTATCATCCCGCTCTCGATATCAGACAGTCTCTGAACCATCAATGGAGAGGGCGGCTTCTGTTCTGGCCTCTCAAACTCTCTGTGGGATCCATCATTATTTTACCTCCTGCCGTTTCTCTTTCGTTCACAGAGGATAGATCTCCTTCATGATCTACCCCCTCTCCTCTTTCGCTCCAGGCTGTATGCAAATTGACCTACCCCCCTCCTCCCCACTTTACATCCCCTCCTCCTACAGTCATCTCCGATCTCTCCCCTGTCTCCGGACTCCCCACCCCCATCCCACAACTCCGAGGTGCGAAGTCGTCGGTTGTCTTTTACGGCTTTTACAACCCATGGTTACGATGATGCTCTCTCGATTCGGCACGCTATCTCGCTCGCAAGCCTGGGAAGGCCCTAAAGTTGCTCGAGTCTGATCACTGGTCTTCCAGTGACCAATGGAACTCCTCATTCAGGCAGATTGCTGAATTCGCTCACCGTTTTCTTTCCCTTGCCCCTTTCGATAACTTCATTGTAACGCTTCACACTCGATATTTTTCACCCTTGAACAGTCTCCGAACTCTGCCTTATCCTGTCCGATCGCCACTCTCATTCCCTCTCACCCCATCCATCTTCCCTTTGTTCCCCCCTTATCCTAATCCGCCCCCTCCATTTCCCACCCTCCCTCTCCCCCATCTAATTGAGTCCTCTGGGGTGGTGACATCTCTGGCATTCACCTCCTTTTCGATCCCACTTTCCCTCTCCCCTTTCCCCGGTCTCTCACTTACTCTAGCCAGCGAGAGAGCACGGGAAATAGAGAGACCGAGACACTCAATTGACCTTGTTTGCATATCGGGCTCTCGCCAGTTATTCCACGCCCATTGTACTTAGGCAAATGCATTATGATCTCCTTGATTATCGATTTTCCCTGAATTTTGTGAACCTGCAGACTAGATTTATCCATAATCCTCCATTTACGTGTCCGGCATTCCGCCTTGTCTGTAGAACAAAGGCCTTGCCAATCTACATTTCTGGCCAGTCAAACTCGATCATCCTTCGTGCTTCAGAAGGCCCATTTCCTTTGTGATTCCTCGCCCGTCTCTCCTTTTTAGTCCTTCATTTGATTTTGACCTACCCTGCCAGAGGGTACGATTAATCCTGCTCTCTTGATTCCTCACGCTCCCTCGTCGGTCAGACGCTGCGAGAGAGCGTGGGAACGGGGGAGAGTGCTCCCGTGATCTACCATCTGTTTCTGTCACTTCGCACCTTCCTTCTCCCTTCATTAGTGTACCCTATCTCCTCCTCCTGATGTTGTGACTGACTCTCCTCGATTCGCACACTCCCTCGCCCTGTCTGACCCGTGAGAGATCATGGTGAATGGAGAGACCTTTTCTCTTCATCCACCCCCTTCTGACTCCTCTCATTACGTAACTTTCTTTGCGCTGTCTCAGTCTCTGTTGCTACCTTCGAGCGATCCTGGCCCGTAAATTTCCCTACTCTGGTATCAAACTACTATCGAATCATCAACCCTCTGACTCACTGTTTACGTCCGAAACCCTTGACACCCTCTTCCTGATACTAGTATGATACCAAATCACTCGCAATCGTGATCATAGGCTCCAGCCCGACCTCATAGTTCCTATCAGATCATTTTTGCATTCCTCTTTCTGACATGGGTAGATCTTGTTGTGATACGGAATCATGGTCGCTATCTTATCCCATCTTTCTCCTTGATTTCGTGTACATTTGAACCCTAATCATGGATCCAGCCCGACCTTGTTATCCAACGCTATCAGATCACTCACGCATCTAATCTAGATTGTTATCAACTCACTCCATTCTGATTCCCATTTACCCATTCACTCCTACTCAAAGGCCCCTTCGTTGGTCGCTCTTGCGTCTAATCTAGATGCTATCAACCAGGGTGGGTAAAATCGAGCCAGCCCGACACTCGAGGCCTCGACTCAAGAATCCTCTGATTTAGCTCGACTTTGCCCGAAGCTCGATCGGGCGGCCCGACTGTGAGAGAGAAGCGTCGAGCCTAGACTCGAGCATCGAGGCCTCGACAGGCTCGAGTCAGGCTCGAGCCAAAGTCGAGCCTGATTCGAGCCTGGCGAGGCAAGAGACATGCAAATGGGAAGAGAGAGGGAAGGACGCTCTCCTCGCACACAACACTCTCTCGTCCCTCTAGCCTCTCCCTTTCTCAGCCGTCTCTTCTCTCTAACCTCGCCAGGCTCGACTCAGGCTCGACTTTGACTCGAGTCTGACTCGAGCCTGTCGAGGCCTCGAGGCTCGCGTCTAGGCTCGACGCTTCTCTCTCACAGTCGGGCCGCCCGATCGAGCTTTAGCCATTGTCGAGCTGCTCGACAATTTAGGCTCGACTCGAGCTTGAAGGTCGAGGCCTCGACTAGAGTGTCGAAATCAGCTATTTTCCAGCTAATGACTAGCTGGTTCAATTCTTAAACAGCTAGTCATTTAAGAAACGATTTTCTCTCTCACTCATTTCGACTTCGCAGCTAGTCGCTAAGCGGTCCGACTAGCTGAATTTCCAAGAATTCGTGGAAATTGGGGTGATCATTCCTTTGAAACACAATCAAATTCACCTATTTTCACTGTGCCCGCTCGCGAGGAGTGAGAAGAGTGAAAATGAACCAGCTATTCGTCAAATAAACAGCTAGTCATTTACGAATCATTCCAGCTAGTCGTTTAGCATTTCACTGATTCTAAATGACTAGCTGGTTAGAAATGAAGTGACTAGCTGTCTATTTTCGACACTCTAGCCTCGACAGGCTCGACTCGATTTCACCAACCCTACTATCAACTGTTCATTTCACGTCGGAGCCTTGCCAAGGGCTTTCGGTACCACGTCCAATCTCGATGCAAATCTGGACCCATCGCACCCCAATTCTCACCAACCCCAACCACTGGGTGCCGCCTTTTCCATTGTAATTGACTCCTTCGTTCCCTCTGGTCGGACCCAGCCCGTAAACCAGCAGGCTCCGCCCACTTTATGGCACCCTGCTTCATTAGCGACTGCTCATCCTGGTACCGTGGCAGTATTCCTGGTTCCATTGGCACCATTCCCTGGTCCTTATCACCCTCTGATCTACCATGTGTGCCCTTCTCCCTGTCCCATTCATCCTCCATTTCACTCATCTTCCCTTCCTTCTCCCCTCCTCTCTCCCTCAATTGCCCATCTGCACAGTCTTTCTATTGGACGATTCACTTTCCCTCCTCCTGCCTCCCTCGTTCCCGGGTAGATCAAAGGAGTTGTCCAAGGGTAGCGCAGTCTCAAGTTTGAATTCTCTGCACATTTAGCCTCCGGCTTCCTAGTTGCTTACAGTAGCTTAGCGACGGTATGCTACAACCCACTCTTCGTCCTTCTGTGCAGTGCATTTTTCTAGAGCCTCTTGCAAGTTATTTGCAGTACCATAACCCCATAGGAAATCATGCAATGCGATATGCTACCTGAGAGACCCTTGTACCCTTCTGGTACCTGCTGTTCCCCACCACTCCTCTAAGTGTAATGCCCTTCCCTTACCATTCTCTTATCCGCGTAACCTTCCCCATTATCCCCTGCCAGACTGTCTCAAAGGATTTCTCTCATGCTCTCTCCAATCCCCACACTCTCTCACCTTCTCTGACCGGCGAGAGAGCAGGGAGATTAGGAGAGCGGACTTGTCCAGGAGGGAGAGGTGAGGAGGGGGAGGGCAGGGGCCCACAAGGGGGTCTCCCCTCTCTCTTGTCTCATCTCACCCCTAACAGATGACACTTCATCATTCAGTCTGTACTGCGCTGAGACTGTTCTGGCTCTCCAATTTGGTGGTTTACCCACTGGCAAACGTTCATTTCGCGTTTTTCACTCACCCTTTACAATTACTTGGATGAACCCACTGGAAATAGTGCATTTCGCGTTCTTGTCGCCTTCATAATACCCACTGGCTATTTGATCATTTATTGCACTTTCTCACTTCCATTCCGCGTGCGAATCTGTTGCACCCAGTATTCATCATTCGATAGCGCCCGTGTGTGTTAGTTCGATCTCTCCTGGCTTTACAATTAGAACAAAAAATCATCAGATCTCCTCGTTTTCCAGCTCGAATTCAGTCTCGACTTCAGTCTCTCTTCTCACTCCTAATCCCCAAAATAATAGTGTGGCATCGAATCTCTTGGCCCTCATTACTGATTGATTTCCATCTAATCATGTCCTCTCAACCCATCACGCTACACAGCATTCTGCCCCTACAGAAAAGGGGTGATCACTTTACATATCGAACTGCAAATTCGAAACTAGACAGATTGCTGAAACATATCGCAATTCTCGTTCTGAACAAGGGGATTAATTTTTGAATTTTCCCGCGTTTCCGTATTCGCGATATGTTTCAGAGAAGTCTCAAATTGCGGAGGTGTTTTGCAGTTCGAATACGGTAACGCGGGAAAATTCAAAAATTAATCCCCTTGTTCACCCTTATCTGGAGAGAACAAAGGGGGTCAGAACGCTGTGGCTATCTAATCTCTATCTGATTGCGCGCATAATTATTTTATTTTATTTTTGCTATCGAATATCTGTCAATCCAATCCCCCTCCTGCTTTCCATTCGTGTTGCCCAGTCCGCGTTTTGTCTGATTTTAGCCATCAATTCACTACAATCCCTCCTCCCATTCCAGCCATGGTCTCCTCCTCCTCGCCCTCCTCTCTCTCCGGCCGCAAGCGCAGCTCCGCCTGTCGCGTCCTCTTCCCCGAGGCGGCCAAGGTACGGTATCGGGTACGGTAGTCGGGAACCTGGTACCGAAACCTGGCACCAAAGTACCCATTCCAGGCCTCTGCTCCTCCGTCTCCCATCTCGGACGAGATGCGCCTGCGACCGCAGCTGATGCCGCGCGGCAAGCGACCGGCGGAGTCTCCTGCAGCAGCTGCAGCACCTGCAGCACCTGCAGCAGCCACCAGCACCGGACCCAGCCAGGTTGGTACCGGACTACCATACGACCAAATTTTGGTGTACGATATGTTGATAAGGGCTGCCCAGAGCAGGTGTTTTCACTAGAACCCCCTGGCACCGACCCGGTTCCGTTCCCATGCTCTCAGCTTTCGGGTAATTCTCACCCCCTGGCTCTAGACTCACTTGACACCCCGCTCCTCTGGGCAGGCCCTTTTTTCGCCAGGTGCCACTTAGTGCCCGTACTTCCCTTTTGATGTCCTGTCCCTGGTTCCTAATCTACCCTATCCTTCTAGTACTCACGTCCCAAGCGATTAGCGCGATACACTAATCTGAGCAATTATAATTAAATGAGCATCACTATCCCCACTTCAGGTGCTCCAGCCCGTCGCCGAGCCGACCCCGTCGACCTCGCAGCAGCCTCTGCAGCAGCTGCAGCAGCCGCAGCAGGAGGCTCCGCCCACTCTGCAGCCGCAGCCGGAACCGCTGCCGTCGTTCGCAACCTCGTTCACCTCGCTGCTCTACAACCCGGCTCCGGCCTTCGCCTGGGCGCCGGCGGCGTTCGCGCAGCCGCTCTACGTGCACACCGACTACTCCTACTTCCCGGTCCCGTACTTCCCGGCCGCTGCGTCCGGAGGCTACGCGCCGGTCCTCTGCATCGACGCCTACCCGCCGGCTCCGGTCGCCGCGTCCTGCTTCTACACGCCGGAACCCTATGGACAGCCGGCCGCCAAGCGACCCTGCTTCTAAGCCCCGCCCCCTTTGATCTTTGATCTCTTGTTACCGTAATCTTGCGCTGTTGTTCGAACGGGTAGTTCACCGCTGTACCCGAGTATCCTCCCTAATCTCATTGTTGATCTTTGATCTTTGATCTTTGTACTCCTCAATCACTCAGTCTTTCTCTCGATGCGAGTTCTTGTTTCTTTTTTGCATTCAAATGCGTTACTGGTAGTTGCTAATAAAGCGATAACAAATACGTTTGTTTGTCCGTTTGTTTGGCAAAGAAGCAAGGAGCGGTAGCCAGAAAGGAAGCTATTACCCACACCTATGACTCGCACTATTCCGGCGAAGATCGGTCTTTCCGGGGGTGAGAGAAGGCTAGAGACTACGGGAAATGAGGAGAGTGAGACCTTTCACCAAACATGCCTCCTCATACATGGCGGAAAGGTCAGAGGCACACACTAAAGCGGCTTTGCGAGCGGGGTTGAGCGGCCAAATGGCAAGTGAATACGATCGCATTTGAATTTTGTTTTTGTTTTTGAGCAGCAAAACAACACCAAGGCGTCAAAACACGAACCTATCATTGGCGGTATTCCCGAATTCGCGGCGAACTGCTGCTGACTCCGCTGGAACCAGTGCTGCTGCGAGTTCTCCGAGCTGAGCGCTGCAAGATGTTTCTTGATGAAGTGTTCACACAAAATACCATGTTTTTAGGTAATCTGCTAAAAGTAGGAAGTCCCAATAAACAATCTACGCTAACCTACCGTATTCTATCGTAATCACATCATCAAAAAAGCGTCGTAATCTACAGTACTCTACCGTAATCATCATAATGAATCATAACCTGATTAACTACCGTAGCCTACCGTAATCTACCGTAATCATCAGAATGAATCGCAAACTGACAATCGCCTCGGCCTTCCCTTGCATTTCCCCGATTCGACGAGCAATTCCTGCACATTATCTTGGCGAAGCAGATGAGGATCGCCACGCCTGCAATAGTTACTGGATTTAGCGACCTATTCTCTGGTTTCAGCAGACTTTCCGGTTTTAGCAACGATGTCAAAACTTCTTGCACTTTCAGAAGAATTTCGGCATCTAGCAATAATTGTTCCAGAGCTTTCCAAATTCCGGTGTCCGAACTTCCTTGATTTAGCAACGACAAGCGCTCACCGATGCAGATGGGCGTCGCGAAGGTGACCCACTCGGGCTCGCGGTGCGAGGCGGACTGGAATTGATGTGGTTTTCGAAATCTCAGGGAATCCTAACAGCGTTGGAAGCCAAACGTTCGCCCTTCTCATTGCTCAGTTTTCCGTAACGAGGGACATTCTCATTTTTGAGATGAGTTTCACAGCGCGCTCAAGATAGCGAATGCGCGCTGTACTACAATTTGGCGACTGCCCTTGCTTGAATGAATAATAATAAACCTTGTGTGCCTGCCTTAGATGTGGTCGGCCCATTCTGAGACTAGAGCAGAGACTAGGACGAATTATCAGAGGACAGACTAGTGCTTCCTTGCTGCTTCTAGCTCAGGAATGCTAATTCATTCATCCCTGCTCGCCTTTTTGCACGCACTCGCACGTTCTGACGGGCAGAGAGCGTGCGCGATGAGAGAGTCCCTCCCTCCTGCCCAGAATTATCCATGAGACTGTACTTGGCGCGAGCGCGCGCAAAGGGCGCAAAGATTCCGGGCCATTTCGCGTGCTCTCTCGCTTCTCTGACCTATGAGAGAGCAGAGAGTCAGGATACTCCCGTCCTCCTCTAATTTCATAGTCCGGCAAAGGTCGTAAGGACTTGGAGGTCCAGGGATGTGGAATTTGTGCGCGGAAGTTAGGAAGTCAATGCGTTTTCGCTTGATTCACAATTTTTAGTCCAAACAACCAAAAAAAGTGATTTGTTTCGAAATTCTCCAATCTCTCGTGCATTTCATCAACAAGCACGGCTATTCGCTATAGAGCTCATGTTCAGAGATCCAAAATATCCCTCAAATCCCTTTCATCACGCGGGGTTTGCGCACAGCGAAAGAGCAAAGTCCGAATGATTTTTAAAACAAGATCAAATGCACGGTGAAAATCTACTCAAAATTTAGAATTTCGAAAAGTTGAGCAACATTTGAATAGTCGCACACCTCATCAGTTGTGGTGCCTCCGTGACCTACCGATGACTCCGTAGGTCCGTCATAGTACTCGTAAGAGCTGCCTTCCATCACAGAAGCTTCGGCGGACTGAAATTCGAATCTTCGAGCCAAAAAACAGACGAAAAATCGAGTTTGTGTCGTGGAAAAAAGCGAGAAAACAGTCACAAATTGAGTCCAGGATATTTGATTTCACAAGAAAACGAGCCTATTCTATTACAGTTCGAATCCCACGGCTAACGTGCGAAGTGAAAAGACAACTGCCCGTTTTCTAGAATCTAAGAATCTTAGATTCGACCTTATCTCGGAGTTCTTGAATGCCTTTGGAAATCCAGCCTAGCGAGCGGGCCTAAATGTCTGACTGACGAGAGAGCGTGCGAAAGTGAGAGGGTATTTCGAAAATATTATTTCGAAAACGTACGTCTCCTGGAGGCGAGTCAACCGTGTGGAAGACGTCAAGTTGAGAGAGGATGGTCATGATGAAGAGGTAGAAGAAGGAGTAGAAGGGAGATTCAACTGATCGAATTCGAATGCGTCGTTCGATAGAAGAGAAAGGAGAGGGGGACTGTGTAGAGAATCGAGCAAAACGGAGGGGTTGGAGAAACTAGAGAGCACTTGAAATGAGGAGGCTAGGTTACCGGTGGATTCTATCCATTTCGCCGACTCTCAAGCTTGATCTGACTAGCGAGAGAGCAGGTGAAATGGAGAGAGACAGTTCGAGCCTAACGGTGGATTATCCCACCGAGGACGCGCGCTCAAACTCGCCGGTCTAATCAAGATCATTACTCAAAGCACGCGAGCGCAGTGTGAAAATTGTACTCTGCTGCAATAATCTGTGAAAGAACAGATGGAAAGTGAGCACGATCGTTCTAGAATTTCCAAGTATCTAGATCACGAGACTCTACTACATCGGTCTCCATTGCACATCTCCGTCTAAACGTCGAGAGAGCACGTCAAATCGAGCGAATTATTGTTCAAAATGGAGAAAGCAAATTCGCACTTTGCGATTTCCTCACAGAGCGAAGCAGATCACGAGACTCCTCTTCGACCCCTCGTGAAATATGGGCGGAAGGCTACAAATCGGGCAAATTATCGCGTACTCGCTCTCTCTCTATTCTGCCTGCTCTCTAGGAGGTCAGAGAAGGCGATAGAGTGTGCAGGATGAAGAGAGCAAAGCGTCGCTATCGGCCGTGGGATACTTATCAGCTTTATCAGCTGATATGAGGGGATCAAAATGCGAAGGGTCAAAGAAGCAGAAAACTCGGCATTCCTGAGCGAGTGGCGCCGAGGTTCCGGCGAAATGAGTTTCACAGATAAGACAAGATGGTTTGCTGGGAACGCATGGCAGTGGGCAACCGTGAGCTTTGGACTCCAACAAAACAATAAAATTAATCAATCATCGATAGATACTAAGGAGCTTTGCCAAGAAAGAGATGCTTCAAATTTAGAGAAGAAAATGGATTCACAGTCGAATGCAGAATACGCTTCACGCGTTGCATTAGATCGTTCATTGCGATCTCTTCTACGATTTTCCGCAGATAACATTGCAATAGCAGTACAGTGAATGAAGGCATTTCGATGTCCTTGAAACGCCTACATACCCATGGGCCATGGCAACTGTGGTATGCTTAAGAATGTTTTATAATAAATTCAACTTACGGCAGCCAGAGAAAACTGTAAAAACAATTAAATAAATCACAACTGCAATTCAGATAGCGACGAGAAAATTCTGCAAAAACAGTCAAAAGTCAAACAGGCAACTGCAGTCAATTCTTCTGTGAATCTGCACAGATTCATTTACGATTTTGCAGGACAAAAATCCAAACAATGAAATCAAAGGCGCGTTTGCATGTAGCAGTAACTCGTGCAGTGCGTTACCTCTCAAGAAACCAGAATTGATTCATTCACCACTTTGCACGGGCAAAATAATTCGAAATAGTGAAAAGTCAAAGAGACAACTGCAGTAAATTCTTCTGTGAATCTGCAATGCCTATGTTCTCCCCCTCTCTCGGGAATGGATTACACCATTTTACGAATTTGCAGGACAACAAAAATCCAACAACCGAAATCAAAGGCGCGTTTGCATGTAGCAGTATTCACTATTCAGTGCCTGCCTACGTTCTCCTCCCCTCTCTCGGGAATGGATTACCAAGGGGAGGGCGGGCGATGGATTGGAAATTAACCGGGGGGATTATGCGGCAAATTCGAGTGGGGCGAATGCATGGAAAAGGCTCCAGAACGAGCGGCGAATCAGCCAATCGCTGTCTCTCATTTATGCATTGTCTCTAGCACTGTCTGGCCCTAGCGATAACTGTAATCTGGAGAGCAAAACTGTGAAACGGCGAGAGCAAAACGTCAGTGATCGATGAACTAGGCGCGGTTTCGGGGAACCAGGAACCAATCCGTGTGGATCCGAGATTCGGGAACTATTGGATCGAAGTTCCAATCGATTCGAGAGGAAAACAGCTTGTCACGAGCTGCCTACAAGCGCCGCCGTTTTGAATAATAGATGAATGGTTGAATGGAAGCGAAATCGAAAGAAATTGCCGAATCTGCGTCCAATCGCACTGCGACTGTGGGCAATTCAGAGATTGTGAACCCATTTCGCGTACTCATTCCTTGCCCCGACCCTAACTACGGCTACCATAAAAGTCAGGATACTTCGAGACTGCGCACGCGGGAGATAATGTCAGTACTACGTTTGGCGTACTCGACTTTCAATCCTTGAATTACTCCGCCCTCGGTACGACTACCATAAAAGTGAAGGCACTTCCAGTCTCGAGTACTCAACTTTCCTCTATTCCCGAATCACTTCGACCTGCGGCTGCCATAAAAAGGATCAAACGCGCGCGACAGAGGTAAAGTTCACGCGAACTAAGTCAGTCTCTTGATATCTCACCGGCGAGATATCAAGAGACATAAAGAGGTGTGTGCCTGACTCCCATTCCCCCCCAAGAGTAATGATCGCGCTCTCTCCCTTTCTCGTGCACTCTACGGTATCGGACGGAGTGAAATAGTAAGGAGTCCGACTCTCAGCACGACTATCACCGACGAGTAATGAAGTGAGAGAGACTGACTGCGCGCGCGCTATAGTGCAGCCGGCGAGCCACTCCGGCTATCAGTCCCCGAGGTGGGGTAGAGAGTCATTGATAGCGCTGTCTCAACACACGATTTCACGGTCAGAAAGAGATTGAGTGAATTGGAGAGTCATTGATAACGATATCATACACAGGCAATAGCCATGGGGCAGCATACACATTCTGCCCGAGGGCACGTTTAGTACGAAGTTGAATCTGAATGCGAAATCGAAATTATCTAGATTATGCGACTGAATTGCGTTGAGTTTCACAATTCGAATACAATCGTTGAACTGAAGCGACTAGCTTTTTGCTGATATCAGAGATAAAAATACCAAGTATAAAGTTCACAGTCGGAGACGAAATGGATGGATTATTTGATCCTAGAAACAGAGATAGAGACGCATATTATCAACTGTCCGACGCCTAAATTCTATGTCGAACAGCGTTGGTGAAGCCTGGGACAGGGAAGTTATAATAGTCGCCACTCGGGGAAAGCAATCGTACTGATTGCGCTACAGGGGGGACGCGGCTCGTTTTTGTCATTTTGACCATCCTCTTTCTCTCCGTTCCTCCCCCTTTCCGTCCCTGCGCATTCGTATTTTTCGCCTTCAACTATACAGAATGGGAGGACGGAAAAGCAGTGAACATCTCACTCTTCCGTCTCTCACTTTTGCGTGCTCTCTCGCTTTCTATGACCGTCTAAAGAGTAGGAGGAATGAAGAGAGCGGTTAAGAAAATGAAAATGCAAAAGACAATGCACAGACCGGTAGTCGAACCTGAGGTTACCTTCCGGGGTGAAAACTCGAGCGCTAATCACGCATGGAGTTTGGAAGACGTTGAGCGTCAACGATAAATAATGATTCAGAACTTCGCAAATAGTCACGCAAGAGTCACGCAACCCTAAGCTTATCATTCCGAATATCTCCGCGAATGATAGGAAAGCTATCTCAAATATATTTCAATAGAGCGTTCACAGTCCGGCACGACATGAAACGAAGCTAAATAAAATATGAACAAGAAAATGATACTGTCTCAAAGATACGCCCTTTGGTTTTCTGATACTCGACGTGAATCGAGAATAATGAGTGTGAAATGGCTTGATAATGAAGCAAAACAGTCCCATCGCAATCAGAGGCAAGGACGTTCTCAGAATAGAGAAAACATCGAAGCTCATGGGAAACGCGATCAAGGCGAGTTCGCGCGAATCGTAAAAAGGTCTGGGACTACCGTACTGTATTAGAACAGAAATGCTACAGTGCTCGGTGAATTTCACGCGAAAAACGGCCTCTGACTATCGCACGATTCTACTACAGTTCTGTTACGGTGCTTCAGTATTTTTCCCATCGAACGGGAAGAATGAAGTAAGTTTCACATGGTCTGCAAAAGGTCGGCGACGGAAGATGGTTCAATCGGCTTGTCGAATCGAATCTCGATCATTGGAGAAAAATACTATAATCGCACTCTATCATCCTCAGAATTGAAGAAGAATCCCAGAACGACTACAATCGTACAGTCAACCTTCGCCCTCGGGTTCTGAATGCACATCTTATCATCAACTGATTAAGAGGCCAAATCAGCTCAGAACACGCAATATTTCCCATCATCCATAGCTAATAATCGTACAACCCGTCTGAACCCTCAAGTTCTCAACGATCCTTATCACAATCTCACTCAACTGATTAGAAAATGCCTATCAGCTCAGCGGGCATAACACGCAAACACCTCACGTGTGACGGTGATGTGGCTCACTGTTTGAGGAAGCAATCGGGTCGACACTCTCTCCATTCTCCACGCTCTCTCGCCTTCTCTGGCCACCTAAAGAGCATTGCAAAATAAGATAGGAAGAGGTCGATAGCCACAACAGTCCCTCCCTTCACAATATCCTTGAGAACGGCATCTGATTCTCGGATGGGGTGGGAACTAAGCTAGGTGAGTGCAGGTTGGTCACAGCTTTGCTCACTTCTCGTACATCAGCACCAAACAGCTCAAATATTTCGAAAATCAGAAATGGTATGATTGAATCTGTAGCGTGCCGTTCACTAACTTCTGCTTCAACTTCCCGAATTTCAATTGGAACAATACACTAAAATGATGAAGAGAAGTCACTTCTGTAGAGAGCGACGGCCGAAATATCGAAGTAGTGGCTCCTGTTCCGCCTTTGAACTTCCATCTCTCCTCCCTCCCTCCCCCTTGTTTCGATCATTCCAATCCCCTCCCCCCTCATTTGCATGCCACTAATCCCAGTACAAACACCGGTCACGGGCGATCACATTCCTGAACGGATCGCACGTTTCGGATACGGTATCCCTGATTCAGGGTCCTGCCACGCTGTCATACTGTAGCCTTATCGATTGATCAATCGATATTCATTGACTTTTAGGCGATCCCACGTGAAAAATAAGCGGATTGCGGTATACGGATCACGAGTCAGATGCGTGTCTCTCTTCATTCACCATGCTCTCTCGCACCGTCTGCCCTGCGAGAGAGCAGGCGAAATGGAGATAGCTCGCGGAATCAGGAGTGAGATCAATCGGAGAACGCGTGTACCTAGCAGCGGGCGCTGTAGCACTCGCGGAGGCTTAGGGCTGCTCTCCTCAAATCACATGCTCTCTCGCTTGCTATACTCAGTGAGACATCACGCCAGCCCCACAGCCCAGACCATCAACAAATTAGCAATTCACGCGGCGGATGAAATGTACAGAGAAATGGGATGGCTGTACATGGAACAACGGGGCGAAAATTTCCGGTGAGAAGAGAAGGAAAGGAACAAAAGAATGGAATGGAGAAAAGGAGAAACAAATTGCTAGGGAAAGCGGAGAAGTGGTCGTTATGGAGAGGGGAAACCATAGATATTCCGCAGGATCGATTCCGGGCGCTCTTTCATGCGAAACAGCAATAGGAAATGTGCAAAAATCTATTGAAATCTAACGTTCCTGACAACGAACACTCAAGACTCATTCTCTCTTTCCTTTTTTTGCAGGCTACTCTTGCGAAACAGCAAATCTGATGCAAAATTCAATCATTCATTCCGATAACAATAACCTGTACAAGTAACGAGGAGGGGCGATAACAGAAACAACAAATCAGAGTAAAACTACCGTAATCGGGGGCGTATAATCAATAGTTCGGCGGGTCACATTCCTGACTACCGTAATCGGGGCGTATAATCAATAGTTCGGCGGGTCACACTCCTGACTACCGTACCCCCCCTTAGAGGAAGACGGACGCTCTGCTCTTGATGATCTGCATCTGCTCACCCTTCCCGCTGCTCTTGGCCAGCCTCGCAAAGTCCTTGTCCGAGAAGACGGACCCACTCGCCTTCTTCTTCAGCACCTTCCCGTTCCTGGAAAGTGGATCACTGATTGATTGTTATAAATTCGAGACGTAGGCAGGATTACTGAGTTCCCTATCCATCTACTAATAGAGCAATTGTGAAACACTGATTTTAATGAAACCAAACAATCAATAGTTCGAATATTTTCGATCAGTCCTATGGTTTGCATTACATTCACTCTTCTATGTTAAAGATTTTTATGACACGTCTCAATGGGTAGCAATCACCACGAGTCATTCCAACACAATCATAACAAAATCGCGGAACTCCGATTCACCATATCTCCCGTCATATGTTATCGAAAGCTTTCATATTTCAGCACAACACACTGACTCACACTGACTCAGACCCTCGTCATGCGCATCAAGCATTTCATTGTTACTGAAAGCCGCACCGCCGCCGGCAGTAAAAATGAAATATTTATTTTATCATTTGTTTTTTTTCCATTTACGATTGCCAAAAACAACAACAGGCCCTCAAATGGAAATTGTGAAACAGCGATCTAATCTTTGTTTGCGCTTTTAATGTGCAAAGATAAGCAACAATGACTGGGAAAAATCACCAACTTCTACAATGTGTCCCTCAACTCCACACCGAGAAACATGGATCCCTCCACTCGTGTTTCACCTAACTACACAAGACAGCACCCGAAGAATTCCCCTGACTCATTTACCATCATTAGCCGCTCTATACGAATATTGCGACACCATACATTTGCTGAACTCTCAATTGTTTATTTTTGTTATATGAAGGAGGAGCCACCCCAGTATTACCATTTTCTAGGATAAGTCCCTCAAACCCTAACCCTGAAACGCATCTCTCGCTTTTCACCTAATGAAAAAAAATAAATACAGAAATACAAAAATTCCCCTGACTCACTCCCTCATTATTAGCCGCACTATACGACTATAACGAATATCGCGCCACCCTCGCTAATGAAATGCAGCTCACCCCTCCTCGCTTTACACATAGTACTAGTAATACGAGATCCTCAGGGGAAAACGAGCTGTCACTATTGTATTTTGAGATGGCGCACAAATAGAACGGCCTAGGCGTATTTGTATTTTTTTTAAATCAGTAATTTAATTTAATCAATAAACTACCGTACCTGTCCTTCTTCGGCTCGCGCAGACACGTGATCTTGTCGCGCTCCGCCCTGAAAATCAATAATTATTTATAAATTGTAATTTAGATCGTGGCCACCGCCGGATTAGCGTAGCTACACTAGTAATTCTCATTCAATGTATATACGAAACACGAATCGGAAACTTCAATGTCAGATCGATCTTTGTTTTATTTCCATTGTCGATAGACGACGTAACGATCGCATCATCACTCGCTAGAACTTTATCCACGCGTGAAACAGCACACCTACCGGATTTCTTTCCTACCACTACCAAAAAATCACTCATGGTATCTTTCCGCAATCTAGCTATTGTTTTATGAACTTGCTTCATTGCATTCATTGAACCCTAACCACAAGTAGATTTCGGAAGTTCTCAACGTCGACGTCCCTCTCCCTCACCTCAGATTCCTCGACATCACCAGCGCCTTGCCGTGGTGCCGCACAACCGTCTGCACCTGCACAATTATTTAAATCAATTATTTCACTTTTATTATTTATTGATTTTACCCCAATAGTCATGTTCAAATTGAATCAACGCCCGTACGCTAGCACTTATTCTAAAGCAGAAACACAACACTATCTTGTGGTCGTGCATCATAGATCCATCCATAGGACACACATTCGCCTTTACAATTAGCGTGATATTTGTTGTTTATTTTTTAAAAGAAAACCCATGCTCGCATCGAATTGCTTAGTTGTGCTAGAACCTATCCAAATCTTGAAACTCAACACCATCAAGTGGTCATGCATTAAAGATTCGACTATTCAGCTTTTTTTACTTCACTCTCAGATTATTACCGAACTCGGTATGCGCTGCTCTTTTCTCATGAAAACGTGAAACTCAACATAACCTAGGAACAATGAAAGAAGTAATGTAAAAAAATATTTCTTCGTAGCTTCCTTGTCAGTATTGTGGTTTTCAATACCGTCTAACAAACTAACACAGGGATCAGGAGAGAATGTATGAACCCGGGAACTAGAATTTTCATAACCAATTTAAAATTACCAAATTGTTATGGGAGAATGCCCTAGTGATAAGGATTCGACACATCCGGTTCATTTGTCCCAAGACCGGCTTTTATTAAATTTCCGGCTCTGGAGCCGGCTATGCTGTATCTCAGCTCCCAGTTGAGCTAGAGACTTGTTATCGGGCTCAAAAAATTCGGAAAAATATGACGAACAACTTTTCTGTTGACAACGAAGCAGTAGGACAAGTGAGAAAAAAGATAAAAAATAAAAACCGATTTGACAACTTGAAAATGATTTTTTTCGCTTTTTTCCAGGTGCGATTCTCAGAATTTTATTGCATAATATAATAAAGGGAGGTCATATGTACATAATAAAAAAATAAAACGGGAGATTTAGGGGGGACCCTTACGAGATATTTCACTCAGAATGTCGAAAACCGACGATTTTTCTGAAAATCTCAAAGTTTGAAGCGTCAGATCTTTCTGATTTCAGCTTTAATGTGGGTCTAATCGATAGGAAAAATTGTTATTAGACGTGAAAAATGTATTCTGAAAATTTGAGATCGATTGCAAAGATTTTTAAAATTTCATTTTTTTCGATTTTTGGTCCGAAAATCGAAATTTTCTTCAAAAAAATTTTTTCGTCGGAATTGTTCCAAACGTTCAGATTATATTATTAACTTCTAAATTAATAATTCTCAGTTGGTAAGAGCCAAATTAAAGCTGAAATTGGAAAGATCTGAAGCTTCAAACTTTGAGATTTTCAGAAAAATCGTCGATTTTCGACATTCTGAGTGAAATATCTCGTAAGGGTCCCCCCTAAATCTCCCGTTTTATTTTTTTATTATGTACATATGACCTCCCTTTATTATATTATGCAATAAAATTCTGAGAATCGTACCTGGAAAAAAGCGAAAAAAATCATTTTCAAGGTGAAAAATTGGTTTTTATTTTTTATCTTTTTTCTCACTTGTCCTACTGCTTCGCTGTCAACAGAAAAGTTGTTCGTCATATTTTCCGGATTTTTTGAGCCCGCGAACAAGTCTCTAGCTCAACGGGGAGCTGAGATACAGCATAGCCGGCGCCAGAGCCGGAAATTTTCTAAAAGCCGGTCTTGGTAGAAATGAACCGGATGTGTCGAATCCTTATCACTAGGGCATTCTCCCATAACAATTTGGTAATTTTAAATTGATTATGAAAATTCTAGTTCCCGGAAGAGTCATTTTTGATACATTCTCTCCTGATCCCTGTGCTAAATAACAAACTCATAACATTAATTAATAAATTAAACACTAACAGCATCCTTGGTCATGGCCAGCTTGCCCGCCGCGTACTTCATGTAGGCCATCGTGCTCTTCGTGTGGTCGACGGCCTGCCGCGAGCGCGCCTCCTCGATCAGGCACACGCCCTGCACAATTATATTAATTAATAATTGCATTTAAATATTTATTTACTAATTCGATCATTCAATGAAGTGTTATTTCCTATGAAAAGCATTCCTTCAACCATCGAAGCAGGTCGCGCGAGCAGATCCTTGTGCTAACTGTGGAACTCAATTCAACGAGTCAGAAAAATTTAAAGTCTCCGGGGTATTTGTCGACATTTATTGTTACTAGATTTGTTTCCCTGTTTTCTAATCTAGCTTGTGCATCCCCATGATCATGTTGTGGTCCACACGAAGACCTACTACCACTAGGGATTCACCATCGAGCTATTAGAAAGCGCACGCACTCTATCTCTCAAAGATCGCATTTGTCATGACTGAATCCCTTCATGTATTCATTTGATCTAACCTCTGATCTACTAACAATCATCAGTAAGCAAACAATCTGATCTAGCCATCAAAATGTAATCAATTTCAACAATTAGAATGAACAATATTGGTACTGATCAAAAATGCAGACGCAAAAGCATGACCATCAATTCCACCAAAGGAACAGATAAGTGGCATAAGATTTTTGCTTTAATTTTTAAATAATAAAAGCACAAATTAAAATATTCCCCTCACCTTGCTCTCGTTCCTCTCCACGGGCGCCGCCTGTAGGTACGCCTGGTCGCTCGGCAATTGGACCGCGCCGCGCGCCGCTGCCTGCAATTAATTAATTAATTAAAACACTAATTAAATGTTAAAATCCCTGTTTCCACAACCAAGTCTCATTCCACACATCACAACACTTGCACTCCTCTGTCGTGTGCCACGGTGAAATACTACTCGAAATACTACGGAAAGCAACTATGAATCCCCTCATCAGTCACGACTACAACACGCCAAGTGCGCGCCAATCGCCTACGAGCAGTTATTAATACTCCTCGAGTCGTGGCCACTCCTGACTCGATTTCGCACGACATACTACGAAAAAATGCGTGAGCAATGGCGATTCACACGAGTACACAGGACAAATTTGGCCACGTAGTGAGTAACAACCTATTTTTGATTATATCGCAAATATTCCTGGATCCGGTAACATTTTCACAATTCGATAGACTAACTAACAAGGTGCTATTTTAACTTATTTGAAGCCATGCCCTTCCTTAACTGAAGAGATCTATCACAGATCTACATCCACAACACTGTTATTTGTTGAATACACACGGTACAGCGCCTTCAACCAGAGAAACTTGATATTGTTTGTTGTTAACTCTAATCATATGATTCTAGGTTTCAGCTTTTGATAAACCCCCACCTTCAACTCGATGGCCGCCTGCTCCCTCCTCATCGCTCCCTGGCCCCTTCGCGTGTCTCGCTTCGCCGCCTTCGCCTTCCGTCGCGCGTCCGCCACTCCCTCCTCTGCAATTAATTAATTAACTAATTAATTAAATAAATATATTTAACTTTATTTATCTGTATTTTGTAAACTCCACACATGCTCTACCCATTTCAACTGATTTTTCTGCAAAATACTGATAAACATCCTCATCCGCTCCAATCAAGTCTGATTTCCTAGTACTGCCTTTCTTCCTTATTTATCTCTATTGAATTCCCTAGATACGAGATAACTGAACTGTTTTTGCGTCCTAATGAAGAACGGTTGCTTCACAACGATAGAAAGAAGAGATCTATCACAGATCTACATCCACTACACTGTTATTTGTTGAATAAATACAGTACAGTCTCCAAAAACACGAAAACATTACCCTGTTCAATCTCCGAGATGAACTTGTTCAGCAAGTCTTCAGACATGACTGGACTCTGGAATAAATCAAGTGTATGGACCAAACGGTGCTGCTTGCTAAAACGTTCCATTCAGGTTCATCTCATCATATCGACATCATCATTCACTCTACTTCACAGACATAACTCTAAAAAGCAGTCATAGTTTGTATGGTCTGAGAGGGCGGAGAGAAGCAAGGAAATCGGAAGCCAGAAGGACCGCCCCTTTCCTAACAAGATATAACAGCCTACTAGGAAGTCTGCTTATCGTATCCTAGTAGTATTATAGAATTACTAAAGATGCCTTCCAAGCTTAAGACACTCATCCTGCTATTTCTCACATCAACAGTGATCTCCTACGCATTCCCGACTTCGTACATGCGGCCTGCATTCTACAGATTACCCAACGTCGAGTAAGTCCAGTCAAAACAAATAATTAGAACAAGATATTGGATGTTTTTAGAGTCGAGGAAGACGGAGTAGAAATCAGCCCTCTGGCTGTGCTTCATTCACTTTTCAACACTGGAAACATGCAAGCCCTAGAGTCGCTAGGCCCGTTTCCCTCCAATGCTATGTCCAAAAGGCAACGGTTTGCTAATGCTTGGTGAAAAAGTACTTATAGATGTAACATTATTTGTATATTCACCGTATAAAATACTTCGACGGCGATGATAACCATTGAATGTGACAACACCCTTGAATAAACGGACAACAAAACAATTTATCAGCGCTTAACAATCGCCAACATCGTATGTCATTTAGGGGGTGTTGGAGTTGGGTCCACGCTTGCGGCCAGGTCCGGAGAGGGCGACGTTGACGAAACGTCTGTTGTACTGGACACGACGGTGGGCGCGGCCTGCAGACATAATATGTGGGAATGGATCACTAGTTTATCAAATCAGTATTCCTATGTCAGATAATTACAAAGATGTAGGAGCGAAGTAGCCATAATGAATAAATTACCGGTGAGCTTCTTCTTCTTCTCCTGCTTCTCGACCTTGGGGGTCTGAGCACGGACCTTTCCGGCACGAGCGAGCGAACCGTGCACCTTACCTGAAATTAAAATAATATTGCATCAGTTAACGTTTATTTCGTAATTAGTTCTCGCGGAGCGAAATCATCTAGTTTCAATGATGACATCAAGTGATGCATCGTTGTGCAATAATTGGCATCAGGATTTCATCGCTTGCGAAATCACTGTTTCGGGGTTGCCAGAGGCGATTATTTACTTAATAAACGGATTATAAAACGACTGTTCTCTGAAGATGAGCTATCCATTAAAATAATAAAGCTTATAAACTTCTAAAAATCGAGAAGTAGAAAAGCTTGAAGGAAGATTAAAGACGTCTACCTACTAAATTATAAATCGTAACAATTTCATTTAATGTTAGAATGAAATACTTTTTAGGCCAAAAATTACCTCCGAGAAGGCGGGCGTTCAGTCCGAGGGAGGCTCCCTCGCTGATGGCGAGAGAGTAGAGAGAAGCGGTGTTGTCATCGAGGATGGCAGATCCGTAGGAGAGGATGAACTCCTCAGCTCCGAGCTGGGCCTGTAAAGTCCATTTAAAAATAAATAATCAAATGTCAGAAAAAAACTATTAGGAAATATGGTTGGAAGAGCGAATTTTGAGTACGTGACCTCAATACTAAATACTGAAAACAAACCGAATAAAAAAAAGTAAGAAAATTCGAAAAAACCGGTCTTACCTTGATCTCACCGATGGTGATCTCGGGGGTGACCTCGAGGCGGGTAAGCTCGCCGTCAACGGCGTTGATGAAAAGCTGCATGATTGCAGAGGATTTACCGCTGAAAAACGGCGATTAATACAACCAGAACGGGCTTCATTTTACAAGCGCGAAGAGCTAAACCAAAAATGTAAAAAACGAGTCAAAAACCAAAGGATAAGCAAAAAGAAAAAAAATAGCCGTTTGCCGTTTTTTTCCGTGGAGGGTAGACGATTATAATGACAACAATGATAAAATTGAAGCTTCTAAAGACGTGAACGCGCAAAAAATGACTAAAAGAGGCCAGAATTCGCGAGAAAAGAGAAAAATACGCGAAAAAAGGAAAAGTCTTTTGGGATTTTTCGCTTTTTACTTACAGTTTTGGTCCCGTACGGAAGGCGCGCTTTTTGAAATATTTTCAGACTGCAGTTTCAGAGTGTGATATGTATTTCCCGGTTCCCGGTTTTGTTGAGTTGGGTCATGTCTTTAAATTAATTTTTATTATTCTTTTTTTTAACTTTAATTAAATTTACATTTAAATACTCATTTTACTTTAATTTCTAAACAAATAATTTATAATTTAATCTTCTCTTTGTTTATTCCATAGCATAAAAGGATTTCGCTCACTCTCCTTTCTCATTCTCTCCCCCCCCCCCCTGCCCCACTTTCCCCTCCTCCAGAAATGCCGGGCGGCAAAAGTGAGATTGTTTGCGGTTCTTTTGGTCCACTACCGTACCCCTACATATTCCATTCAGGCGTATCTCGTTCCAAGGCCCCCATGCCCAAGTCCGTTCTCGCCCGTTCTCCCACTCGTTCTGGAGCCGCACGAAAGTACGGTACCATTCTCACAAAGGATACTGTAACTACCGTAACCCTTTTACTCAGATCGTTCCCGAAGGTCACATTCGCCAAAACAGTCAAGCAGGTCTCGCTGGATGGAAGCCCGGATAAGAACCGCCGACAACTGGCCAAGTACTGTAGCTACCGTACTAACAAGAAACCATTGAAAGTTGAAATCATGAAGATACTGTAGCCGAGGGTTGCTCTAATCTACCGTACTTCAGATCCGACAAACAAAAGGAACTCAAGCTGAGCAGCCCCGTCTCATCAAGGGGCAAGCCGTCGAATAGGTACGATCGATACAATTTCCAAGTACCGTACCACACTCCTACCGTACCCACACCTACAGTACCCTTGCAGCCGCCTCTCCTCCAAGACGGTCTCTGGTCGCTCCAGGAGGCAGACCAAGGCTTCCATCGCCAAGAGAAAGGCAACTCCAGTGAAGGTTGCCCGCAAAAGTGTGAGTTACCGTAATCCTAGGTTACGGTAGCTTGAGATTACTGTAGATTTAGATACTGTACTCCACTTTATCGATTGCAGACCCGGACGCTGCCCAAGGCCAAATCCACCCGAAGAGTCAACTCAACGAGATCCGTCAAGCAAGCCAGGAAGTAGACGATGGATGGACGCCCCGCCCCTTACCGTACCCTTATCCTACCGTACCCCTCTTCTCACCTACTCGACATACTAACAATGAATGCAACTGATAAATGACCGAACAATCTGCTAAATACTTCGTCTTCGCTGTTCTTTGAATCTGCTAGAATTCACTTCGATTCTTCACACGACCACTCGATTAGCTCAAAAATGAGAAGAATGTGATAGCGTGAAATTGAATTTCGAAATTAAAAGTACATAATTATGATTTCAAGATCATCTTTATCAAAAATACAGCAGTCAATAGCGGAGTAGCAATTCATGAGCGTAGCGATTAGTGATGACAACTCGGCACGCGCCTCTCTCGATTCGAATGAACTCTCGCCGGTCAGGGAGACGAGAGAGCACGCAAAATGAGGAGAGACGAGTGCCGATTTGTCAACACTAGTAGCGATATGGCGATTTGAGACAACGGGGAGTCCTAACTGGAACATCCTGAGAGCAATGAGATCAGATCTATCGATGGTCAGAGAGGGCGAGATAGTGTGGTGAATGAAGAGAGTTAGACATCGTCTCTTCACTTCACCTGCTGGTTAGACAGGGTGAGAGAGCGTGGGAATCGAGGAGAGTTAGGGCAGAGCCATGTCTCTTGCACTGCTCTTCTTCTTTGGAGGAAGAAGATCGAACTCGCTCTTGCTCCTCAGCAGCAGACTCTTCCTCTTGGCAGACGTGAAATCGATCTGAGAAGGTACCGTAATCTATTGAATACCGTACCTCGTATCACCAACTGACTAATCAATCTGACCTACCGAACTCCTACGGTACCCTGTTGAGAGGCTCGTGCTCTCTCAAATCACCTTCTCCAGCTGTTGAGCACGTATCTGACCCACCGTACTCCTACCGTACCCTCACCTTCTCCAGCTGGTTCCCATGGGCGCGGAATTTGACCGCGTTCGTGCCCCACTTCGGGTTCACCGGTGCCATGATCATGCGGGCGTTCTCGAGAAGCGGCTGCAATTTGAAACAAACAGGGCGATGTTTCGGCTTACAGTAACCGGAAGTTCGGTGGGTCAGACTCACAACTCTGGGCGGCTTCGGCTCGATCATCAGATGGTCGGTGCAGTCGTTGTCGCCCTCGCCTATTTGCGTCTTCGTGACTGCTGCAAATCATGAGTGTGACCTAGCGCAATCAGACATCTACCGTAACCTCTCATCATTAAAAATATGTGTGCATCTACGAATTAACGGATTTGTTTGATAGATCCTTTGATATTTTTCGTCAACAGCAGCAGCATTCTAGCAGGTAATTGGCAATCGAAAATTATGATTATTTTTTTTAAAGAGATGAGACTACAGCACTAATCAAAGCAGGCGCGAGCTACAGAAGAGATCAGCGTGAAACACATTTGGAAATTTATTGTAGGGACAAATCAAGCCTAAGTCTCTGGCAATCCGGCTAAAACAGCCTTGCTAATCATAAATTTGCCCCTCCTCACTACCGTACTCCTCACCGAAGGACTTGTGATGGCTGAAGCTCTTGTTCCTGTTCCACGGGGCGCGTCCGTGGCAGCAGGCCAGTCGACGGAACTCGGTCATTCGGAAGTAGCAGAGCGGCTGGCAGACTGCGTGCACACCGATCATCACCTGGGGGTTACGGTAGGTTACGGTAGTCAGTTTACGATTATCATTGACAGCTACCGTAGTCTACCGTGAAAGGCAAGGATAATCAGTTATCGATCAAGAGTGTGACCTACCGTAGCCATGTGCTGCATGAACTTGGTGACGACCGTGAGGCTGATCATGTTCTGCACGTGCAGGAAGTGCAGGATCTGAGAGGTACGGTTGGTTACTGTAAGTTAGGTACTCTAGATTACGGTAGCTCTGGTACTGTATCTTACTGTACCTGGATGGGACTACTAATGATTGCAGGATTCGTTAGTGGTACTGTAGACTACTGCAGGTTACGATAGGACTACAGTAACCCAGGGTACGGTAACCCCCGGGTGCGGTACATGGATGCCGGAGTACGGTATGATGAATTGAACATTCTCTAGTGCTGATGATTACAGATTCACTAGGGGTACTGTAGGTTACGATAGGACTACTACAGGTTACGGTAGGCTACAGTTACCCATGGTACGGTAGGACTACAGTAACCCATGGTACGGTACGCTGCAGTAACCCATGGTACGGTAGGCTACAGTAACCCCGGATACGGTAGGATACGGTACCTGAATGACGGAGTACGGTATGAGGAACTGAACATTCTCTAGTGCTGATGACTAGGGGTACTGTTGGTTTCGGTAGACTACTGTAGGTTACGGTAACCCAAGATTACGGTACCTGGATGCCGGAGTACGGTATGAGGAAGAGGACGTTGACGAGGAGGACGGTGCCGATGACGATGAGGTACTTGTGCCGTGACATCAGATGAGTGCGCCACTTTCTGTGCGAGTTGCAGCGCCTAGGGAGGCTCGAGACTAGAGTCTAGTTTCGACTCGAAACTAGACTCTACTTTCTTTCTAGTGATTGGAAGACTTTCTAACAACTACATGTAATCCTGTACAGCCAAAAAATGCGCATTGATTTCTCATTTCGAATGCGTTTCAGAGATGTGTCAAGGTAAGATGTTTTTGAGAACTTCAATAGCAGAAGATTTTCGATTATTTCAACAAAACCACATGATGCTCGCTTGGTCTGTCCGGTAAGAGAACATGAACGCAGATCTAGTCGTGACTAGGGTGGCGAAAACGACTCACGAATGAGTCGTGTTTACGACCCCCTCTTTCGAGTACTCGAAACACGCGCGCGCGCTCTCTCTCTCTCGCCGAGTGAGTCGTTTTAGGCTCCGCCCCCTTCGAATGAGTCGTTGTATTTCGAGTCAAAAACGAGCCGGAGGTTTTCTCAGCTCTCCGTGGGCCAAATTACATAAATAAAACACCGTTGTAATCAGCTCGTCGAGCGCTATCAAAATCATATAAATTTTAAGAGAAAATCTGGCTTTGAAATTTTCGATTTTAGTCGCTCGTGGGTGGGAAATTGTTTGAAAAATAATATGTTCGCAAATATTAACGGTGGAAATGCATTGCTCTTACCACTAAAAGTACTATTAGGCATAAAAACACATCAGAAACGCATCTTTCACTCCAAAAAATACACCGGAAAAATCGAAAAATCGAAAAATAAATATTTCTGTTCAAATGAAACATCATTCGATAGAGCTCAACGAGCTGATTACAACGGTGTTTCATTTATGTAATTTGACCCACGGAGAGCTGAGAAAACCTCCGGCTCGTTTTTGACTCGAAATAAAACGACTCATTCGAAGGGGGCGGAGCCTAAAGCGAGAGAGTACGAATATTCGTCAGACTCGAATCTGACTCGAGGGGGTTGTAAAAACGACTCATTCGTGAGTCGTTTTCGCCACCCTAGTCGTGACTACACTCTAGTTACGACTCACTTGCTCGTGCCCCTGGTCTTCTCGCATCCTTCACACGCCTTCACCGTCGCTCGATGATTGATCTTCTGGCCTGTAAACTCGAGACTACACTCTAGTCACGACCATACGTTCTCTTTCACTAGAGTTCGATCTCTATCGGTCAGAGAAGGCGAGAGACCATGTGAATCGGAGAGAGTCAGACAAAAAAAGCTAGCCTTCAGCAGAGAATTCCCCGTTCTCCTCCGCTCGATGGAACTTGCGAATCGTGCGTAGGATGAAGCCGTAGCAGACCTGAATGATCAACTCGAGACTACACTCTAGTCTCGACTTTCCCCCGAATAATGATCAAAACGAAAACAATCATTACACGGTCTAGTTATGTTTCATCCGTGTTTCATCACCAGGTGAAATCGCAGTTCCCTTCAGTGTTCTCGCCTTTCCAGCCAGAAAAAAAAATAAAAAAACTGACCAACACGACGACGAGACAGAAGTAGCACAGCAGCGCGATGATGTTCTCGGCCGCTGCAATTCGAGACTACATTATAGTTTCGATAGGTGTCGAACAGTTATCTTTGATTTGCTATTGACTGGGTTGCTCATAATTGCACATAATCAGTCTCCAGACCAATTTGGTACTACACTCTAGTCTCGATAGATGCCGATTGAACAGTTTTTACTCAGTGTTCAGACCAATTCGAGACTACACTCTAGTCTCGATAGGTGCCGATTGAACAGTTTTACTCAGTCTTCAGACCAATTTGAGACTACACTCTAGTCTCGATAGGTGCCGATTGAACAGTTTTTACTCAGTCTTCAGACCAATTCGAAACTACACTCTAGTCTCGATAGCTCGAAACTCACATAGAATGGCGTGCCGCTCGCTCATTTGCGTCGCCACGCTGAGCGCCGTGTAGAAGAAGGCGATGCACCAACTGGAATGGGGAGCAAAGATCAAAGACCAAAGATCAAAGATGAGCATCTGAGACCACTCAGGTTGAATCCAGCACTTGTTGCCATCATTTTAGAAAAGTTTGAGCAGAATAACACAGATCCGAGGCATCCAAATCCAAAACATGCCTCTAAAGCTGAAAAAACTCTGTGAATCGACGCGGAAAAGTCGAAATTGAATACGAGGAACGTATTTTTGTTCATGTTCACTTCGATGAAAAGGGAGCCTGACTATTCAAATTAGACATGCTCTCTAGTTCTTCAGAGAAAAACCTTACCACCCAAGAAGAACGCCCAGGATCACGCGCCGCCTGCAGTAGCGTCGATAGTGCAGAGGATATCTGAAGAGTACGGTAGTTAGGGAGTACTGTAGGTCAGTTATCGATTGCTTACCGTATGACGACGAATTCGTTGGTCGTGAAGACGAGCAGGTTGAAGATTGTCATGAGATTGAGTGGCTTCAGCAACCATTTCATCGTTCGCCAGGTCTAGAAAAGTCAGTTCGCGATTGGCGACTCGTTTTCGAAAAGAATAGTTCGCCACGTCTACAAAAAGTCAGTTCGCGATTGGCCAATACTGTATCTTCGCTTCGGTTTCACAGCTAATCTCTACTCTACTCGTTATCCTTTTGTTCTGAGAGCGTAGGAGTCACAAGGTTTTTCGAGAAGAGCAAATCCAATTTGAGAGGGCGGAGAGCTCACGTGAGACTATCGATGGAGAGGAGAAGGAAGGACAGTAGGGCAAGAGCGCTTTCCTCACTTCGGGAACAATAGTTCAGAGGTTCAACGCATTTGAGTCGTAATAGTCGTAAATTTGAAATCGATTTCGAGTGTGCTTCACTAGGTTGCCAAAGACTGCGCCGGAGTAGAAAACTAATGTCACGTATCCCCGTCCTTGAAAAAAAAGAGATAAATCAGTCTGTCTAGCCTGGTACCTGGCACATAATTTATGTGACATAAATAAAAAAAGAAGGAAATATCTTCAATTTCGCATGATATCTCACCGTGAACACCCAGCCCACTCGCAGCGAGAAGAACACCTGCAGGCCGCCAACTCCCGTGAGGAGAAACGCCCTGAAAACCGGTTCTGGATGTTCGGAATCTCCGGCTCTGTGCTAATATTGTTTGACGGTAATGTTCTACGGGAGAATCGCTCTGAAATTGAGGAAATGCATCGTTTTTGTAGACAGACTGCTCGAAAATATGTAGCCCACACTCTTTGCACACCAGAGACCGTCCAAGGCTCTCCTCAATAATTGCTCTCTACACAGTCGCTAAAAACAGAACAGCTTCAGCGCGAAAAATAGCTCAATCCAGAAAACTCGTGTTCAAACGCTTTCTTGTTAACGGAGTAATGAACAGCGCTCGTGAGAAACGAGAGACTGTGTGAATTGGAGAGAGTCGGTCCCAGGAACAACAACACCAAAACAACAATAAACCTTACCTCGTCAGGTCCAGGATTGCACAATTCAGCACTATCACGTAGAAGACGTTCTTCAACACTCGTCTGCAATTTATTATTTATCTATTTTAATTATATTTTTAAAAGTTTCCCTGAAAAACAAACATCATACCACCAATCTGAACGCTCAGATCGACTGTTTCCGCCCATTTTGTACGCGAATTGCATGCGTTTTCACACAAACCGCCGGAATACGTGTGGTTTTTCCTTTTCCTCTTCCAAACTATCAATCAACAGATCTACGGTCTGTAATTCATTCGTACAAATCGGTATTGTAGATGATACTCCACATCGTCAATGAAATCACTCATTTCCAATTCGTTTAGCCAAAGACGCGCCGGTGAAACACATTTGACGAAAAACGACTCGCAGATTTAGAAAAAAAAGGTCATAGAGGCGAGAGAGCACGTAAAATGAGGAGACAGAGACCACGTCGAGACTACACTCTAGTTTCGATTTAGAGAGAACTCACCTCCTGTATCTCACGAGTGCGGCGATGACGAAGGTGTTGAGGAAGATGGACATGATGCCGAGGATGAGGCAGGCGAGGCGTTCCACTTGCGACATCTGATGAAAGATCAAAGATCAATTATCAATAATGTTTTGCTTTAGCATCCCGGAGAGATAATTATAAGAGTTTAATAAACCAGCGATGTTGCTAACAACATAACACGGAAAGAAAGACAAAATTCGAGAATGAGGCAGGCCACATGGTGCGACATCTGATGAGGAATACAATTTAAATTTACACCATCGAAGAGGATAAAGATCAACCTCCAGCGATGTTGTTGAAATTACAAGACGAAGGATCACTAATGCACCAGAATTTACAGAGAATTCATTGAGGAATGTATTTTGCGCACTCCAGGACTCATTCAAAGGATGTGCTTGTCGAAAATAACACAGGAAATGAGGATTGATGGGCGGAAGCGGGCGGTGAACATCACCCTTTCCGTCTACCTACTCAAACATAGATCGGCATCAAGTATGAATAAAAGTAAATTGGAGACAAACTCAGAGATAAACTGATGCGCAGACCAGTGTTCCCCGGATTTTGAGAGAAGCCCGGAGCTTGTCTTTGTTTTCTGAATGAACAGATCAGCGCAGTGCGGAATGGACAGTGAGACTAGGCGAACAACGTTCAAATAAGTACAGAAGTACCGACCATTCCTCGAACACAAATAAAATGCCCCGAAACGTATCCATGAATTCACAAATCACGTCTCCGTACAGTGACCACTAACAGGATAATGGACGATTCCCTGCATTACAAATAAATTGGACCAATGTTCTCGCCTCTCGATGCCACTCGCCAGTTAGAGCGGCCCGAAATGAGAGGCAGGAGTAATGTTCTGATTCTCTCCATTTCACGCACTCTCTCGCCTCTCTAATCGGAGAGAGAGCATTGGGAAATGAGAGAGTCAGACGATTGATCAGAGGCAGAGTCGTTAATTCGACCAATGAGCGGGGGTGGCCGGTATTTGTGTTCTACATCCAACGACATAGCTGTGACGACAAGTAACCACATTGTAGGGATGGCTTGGCAACAAATGACTCTCTTCATTCCGCACGCTCTCTCTCCTATCTGACCGGTGCGAGAGTACACGAAATGAGAGAGTCAGACCATTCCTCTAACCACGATAAGTAACCACATTGTCTGTCGAGAAGACAATACGCTTTGACTCCCCGACTCTTGTCAGTTCCGTCACAATAATCGCGTATGCCCGTAGCAAAAACTCGCCGTCTCTCCATTCTACATGCTCTCTCGGCGGTCAGAGAGGTGATAGAGCGTGCGAAGTGGAGAGACGGCGCTTGATGACGCACAGATGAATCCAATTTGTACAGGCAGGATACAGTCTCGAGCGCATAAGTCTCGAGCGGCGGCGCGGAAATGTCAGGATAGTAGCTTCATTCTCGTCTCGGCATGTTCTTCGGGAACTATCGTCTGATTCTCTCACTTCTCCATGCTCTCTCGCCGATCTCTCCTCGTTTCACGCGCTCTCTCGCCGGTCAGAGAGACGAGATGTGCCCGGATTCTCGGCAAGAACCTCTTCATTCCGTTTCAGGAATTCATTTGGAGGGGAACGTGCGGAATGAAAACCTCGCTTGCTAAGAACTCGGCCCCATGTCATAATGGAGCCTGAGGACATGGAGAAATGGACTTTTTTCGACCAGCGAGACACAATCCGAATAATCGTCTGGCTCTCTCATTACGCAATGCTCTCTCGTCGGTTAGAAAGGCGAGAGAGCATGGAAAAGTGAGAGAGTCTGACAATACCTCCGTTATCCTCATAACTCATTCCCTATCGCTTGTGGGACCAAAATGCGAGCCTGCGCGCACATAAATTACTTATCTAGATTGTTTGCTGTTGTCATTTCTAATGCGGCGCGAGTTGCGTGGGAATTGTAGTAGGATGGGAAACTCCTAATAATCGAAGGCGCATGAGAAATAAAGAGATTCAACATAATCCAACAAGTTATGCGAACTAGGGATGGCTTCGCAAGAAATGGTCTCTTCATTTCACGTGCTCTCTCACCGGTCAGAGAAGCGAGAGAGCGTGCAGAATGAAGAGAGTCATTTCTTGCCAAGCCATCCCTAATGTGAACAAGGAAGGAGAAGTGAGTGGATTGAATAATGATTCAAGTCGATTGGAAGCAATGCAATAAGAAACAATGAGATTGTTTCTTGCTCAGTCGCAGGGTTTCCCTATCGTCGTGTACAATTCAGCTCACTAAAGATGAGGTCGAACCGGAACCACGTGCAAAATAAGTAGCCCAAATGGAGGAAAATAACAACTGTCTGGGTCTTCTCCAGGTCGCCTCCGGCTAACCTCATTCCTCACGGTATTTTGGTTCTGGCTGACCAGCGGTATGGCATTGAAAATAAGGAGGGTGACATTACGGCAACGGCGTTGCGCTAATGAAAATAACTCGGTACTGCGTTTGAGTTTTGAGTGGTTATCTCAAGTTTAAGGAGAGTTATAACCCGTTGCAGTAATGTCGTTGCCGTATTGTCACCCTCCCCAAAAATAAGGAGAACTCTCTACAACAAACGAGCTCATTTCCTGCTCTTTCTAGTTCTACATAGGTCAGAGAAACATGAAAATATGCGAAAATAAGAGATTTCCAACAGGCCATACGTGCGGCTGAAACGAAATACTGCCAAGTTCAGGCACTGTCTTCGGGGCTACTCTGCTTCGTCGAGCAATGGAGCCTCTTCATCTAGCCTGCTCACTTGTTTTGTCTAGCCTGCATTCCCGCCCCTTCTCAGACCCAATTTGGGACAGTCTCTGGAGAAGGAACCTCCATTCCACTCTAGAGCTTAAAATACAAATCTGACTGGTGAGACTACGGTTTCGAACTCATATCCGCTCCAATATTAGCCATGCGTCGTGTTAGACTTTGGGAACGCGGAAAAACGAGTGGGTGCGTTTATGCTCATCTCTCTGATTCACGAGATCTTTGAAGCAGGAAAGGAGCTGGGTACACCTACTCTCATCTCAAATCTCTTTCTCACGACTGAGCGATTAGGACTACTATCTTGATACAAATTAGGTGACTTCATCTAACAGTTTTCGCCATTTCCAACTCAGGTAAATGCTCTTTATGAACAGAGTTTCTGACGCTGTAAATGTGCTCTCATCATTAGCGCTGTCGTAGCGCTGACGTCACATCAGGAAGACAGATGGCGAGCAATGTTCTCGTCTCTCCATTATACATGGTCTCTCACCAGTTAGAGAAGCGAGAGAGTGTGTGAAATGGAGAGAGTCAGACGATTGCTCCAGATGGCCGATCATCGGACCGTCACTACTAGCCATTCTATGGCTGTGACACGTCGCCCCGGTCGGAGAAACCAGAGAACACGCAAATATTGGAGACACACTTCTCATTCTTGTATCAGAACGCGCATGAATGGACACTGTATTCAACATCAGTAACAGGCAGAAGGCTCTCTCCATTTCGCGTGCTCTCTCGTCGCTCTGACCGTTGAGAGATCACATAAACTGCAGAGACCGCTTCTGACAGCCCTCAACACGACAATGGAAAAGATACAGAAATGAGGAGTGAATACTAGGGTCGAGAGCGCCTCGAGGAGAGAAGGGATCTAGTGAATTAGATTGGGACAAGGAGACCCCTCTCTCTCCTTATCCATGCTCTCTCATCAGTCAGAGAAGGCGAGAGAGCAGGCGAAAAGAGGAGGGTCCAGAGACGTAAAAGTGAACGCGATTAGTGTTTCTCTAGTGATGAAGCGGCAATCTCATCACCGCCCCGGTTGTTTTAGGCCCTGACCCCGCCCCCCTTCTGGCACGATGCCAGCAGCGTTCTGCTCTCTCTCGCTTTCCCGTGCTCTCTCGCCTCACAGACCAATGAGAAATGTGATGGATGTTATGGGACTAGAGCAGAGTTGTCTGTTGGACTCTTGCCCGGACAAACTCTCGACTCTAGACGATCCAAAAAGTTCGGGCGAAACTTGTTTTCCTCCGGCTCAAGTGCGTGCCAATTAGGGTAATCAAGTCAGAAGTTCATTCGGATCTTATCCCCACTTCCTCAACCGTTTCTGAAGCCTATTCAAGGAGGACGAACGAGACTGAGGTCATTCTTGTGCGCGTTCTCGGTAGAAATGATAGGGCCGGGAATTGCTAGGACCGGGAATTGCTAGGTCCGGGAATTGCTAGGACAGGGAATTGCTAGGTCCGGGAATTGCTCGGAGATGATTCTGATTCCTCACCAACGCGGACGTCTTGATTGCTTCTCCGAAGATGAAGCTCGCCAGCTCCGCCAGATCACTTGAGTTCGTCGAATTGCCCATCTCAGCGAAACTGCCGTTGCCCATGTCGAAAACGTCCTAAAATACAGCTTTTTGATGATGAATTTCGAAAAAAGACACATTAAAACAGAAAAATACCTCAACGCCCTCGAACAGCGAGCAGTTGTAGCAGCCAGCCTCCATCTCTCACATCAACTGACAAAGGCTCTCCTCCGAGCCTGAGATTCTGTCAACATCACCCCCGTAATCACTGGGTTTCAACGGCGCGCGCAGCGGGAAAAGCAGCGGATGACGATCAGACCCTCTCCTTTTTGCGCGCTCTCTCGCCCTGCCTGACCGACGAGAGAGCACGCGAAACGGAGAGAGCCCCGCGCAAAACGGGGCAGCATAACTCAAAACTGGAGACATAGTTTCGTCGCGGCATGATGTCTCGAATCGAAAATAGAGCACCTACCGTACTCCCTGATGTCACGTCACTCGGGAAGCGCACAGGGCAAACAACACGCAATTAGGATGAAGAAAAACCTATTCCGATGCTTAAGCTACCGTACTCCTAAGCTAGTTTCGAAAATCAGGCAAAATGTTGCGCTTTCAGTGCACGAAAGCGACAGAAACGCATGGGGCGGGCAAATTGAGGAAATTCATGTATTCTCTCTCCCCTTCTCGTAGCTCCTCCTCCCCCCCCCATCCACTCAGCGAGCACCGATCGTGCTCTCTCCATTCCCACTGCTCTCTCGCTGGTTAGATTGAGCGAGATAGCACTCTAAATGAAGAGACGGAGTCGAAAAAGTGAGGATCCTCTTCGGCTACATCCACTTATTGTTCATGCCCCGGGGGCCTTTCCCTTCCTCCTCTTACCATCTCATCTGATGTGACAGTCGCAGTCCCGTGGCTTTTGTGCAGTAAAGTAAGAGGGAATCATCCTGCTCTCTCCATTTCACACACTCTCTCGCCTTCTGAATTTCGAAAATCTCACAATTTTAACATCTTTATGGTCGGCGAGTACATACAAATCGATTGGTTTTTCAAGTGAAAGCGGGGGGAAAAGAGTAGCACTCATGATACGATAACATGTGTCTCGGCGAGGCGGGGGGAAATCGATAAGGCAACCAGGGTGAGATACGGTGCTTGAGCGGAGCGTCGGGAGCGGGTACGGTATCGATCCGCTCGGGACCCTGCGCCAACCTCATTCAAGTAGATAATGGGTGTGCGCGTGTGAACAAGTATACAGGATCAATAAACACACAAGCCACAATATTAGCTAGCTACGGGACGCGCAAATTCTACAGTAATCTATTATTGCTCTGGATTACTGTACAACCTCACATCACACTAAAACACTGTACAATTAGAAGAGAAGAGGAGAAGGAGGATAGGTAGCTCTAATGGAGGATATCGTTCTGATTGCAATAACCGCCCTATACAATTAGAAGAGCGAGAAACTGAATCAGATAGGAGAGAGAAAGAGGGCGGATGAGAAGGCAATTACACTATAGAAATGATAAAGGTTGCATACCGGCTCGAGGGAGTGTGTGTGGATCAAATTACAATTGAAACGAGTGCGGAGAAATGTCCATTCATTCGAAACCTAGGCTAATAGGGGAGGAATAAATGGGGTCGCTTGAGGTCTCGAGATTAATTGGGAGCTGATGATGTGTGGAAATAGTGGCGAGAAGGCGAGGGAAAGATGTGCAAAATATGGATATCGACGTCTACCGTAATCTGGAGAGGGCTGGGCGGGCTACCGTACTCTCAGGGCTGCTTGTTGTTCTGCTCGGGACCCGTCATCGAGCCCTTCAGCTGGTTCCACAATCGCACGATCGACGGCCCGGGGGAGGTGTCGCGTTCTCTGCAAATTATTATAGTTAGTAAAAACAAAAGTGCTCATCGCATTGGTTTCAATAGAACTTCACTGCCTACATTGTGAAAGCGAAACACAAATGTACCCGCCAGTCGATTTCACACATTTTGAAAGCGGATCATTCCATACAGTTTGCGTTTGACCATTGCAAACAGAAATTACGCCTAGTAAAATACAATTGTAGTAGTATCTATCGTGCAGCAACGAAATGTTCTTCTATTGAAATAATAGATTTGTTTAAAAAGCGGTGTAACCTTGTAAGCTATTAATTTCCACACGACTTCGCTGCCTTCATCGTGACGGTGAAACACGCACCCGCAAGTCGTTCTAACATTTTGAAACCCTGCCATTCTTTTCACTTACTTTGCGTTTCATTTTTTTTTTGGAGAGAGAAAGAGTCGCATTGGGTTCAATAGATCTTCAATTCATAGATCGTGGCAGTGAAACACAGAACGTTCTAGCCGATTCTTACATTTTCCTTATGAAATTATTCTATCCACTGATTCGAAATTGAGCGCCTTTTGTTTCCATTACATATAACGACATCGCGAAGCACGAAACTATCTTCAAATATTATTGTTAGTATTTTCTCACAAAGTCAGTTCGCAACCATTGGTTTCAATTAAGCTTCTCTTCCTATGTCGTAACGGTGAAACACGCAACTCCTGTCGACTTCAAATTTCCAAACCCTGCTATTTCATACAGTTTTCTCGCAGATTAAATCCTCCTTGAATAGCACGCAGTGGCCGGTGCTGATTACCACCTACCCACAACACTGCAACAATCGCTGTTCCTTGTTTTAAACTCAAATATAGCACAAGACTATACAGATTTTAACATACCTCGCCGTGACGGGCGCTGATTGGCTGCCCGCTCCGCCCGCCCCGTTCAGCAGCTGCGTCGAGGAGGAGGACGAGGAGGAGGGCGCGCCTAGAATGAGGGGAGGATGAAACACGAAACTACCTTCTAATAACGAATCCTCTGAAATTGTTTACTAAAGAAGGACACCCTGAGTTTGATTGGTTTCCGTTGAACCTAGCATTTTACATCGAGTAGATGAAACACAAACCCACTTTTTTTGGGGTTCATTCTTACGTGGTTCATTCTTACGTGTGCAGGATAAAAATATTCCCAAACGTCCCATCGACTTCTACACAAATCAGAACGAGTTAACCGTAAAGTTAGCTGTGTGAGCGGATAAAAAATAATACAGGTTAGCAAAACTACATAATCATCAGAGGTCGAATGCTCATGTCATCAAAGCATTGAAAAGTAGCATGCGCTTCAAATTTGGGAAGTCACAAGAGTGGTGTGATTTTCGAAAAAACCCTATCCTCCCCTTCAAAAGTGGTCTGCGTTTACAAATTTATCCTTCTCATCCTTCAAAAAGTGGCATGCGTATGTCATTTTTGACACATCATTCGAACCCTGATAATCATCGACAGTCGCTCACCTCCCAGCACGCTGCCCTGCCCGCTGAAGACGTGTCCGTTGCCGTTGCCATTCAGCGTCGCCCCAGAAGAGGCCCGTCCGTTGAGCACCGTTGTTCGCGAGTCTGAAGAGAGGACTGATTGTGATAGTGATTGGAGTTTTCAAACTAACATGTAAAAATATAAAAGACATCTCTGACTGATCACCATGCTCAGAAAGGTGGAAGATATCAATAATGTGTGAAACAATGAAATCACCAGTACAGAAATTGCAAATAAATTCGCCCCATTACAAGATTCTTGATTCAAACACTACAAGCAACATAGTTTGTGTTAAAAATCCCTTCCCCGACTACCGTCGGAACAACTTGATGCAAACACGACTCACGACTTTGTATTCTTCGAATTTTCTTCACCAAGCTACTACCAAAGTTCGCTACCACAGTCAGTGGTTTATCGCCAGCGTTGAAAAGGCAATTTTCGGACCTTTCTAAAAAGCATAACTTGACGAAAATACATAGCGAAAAAAACACATTGTTCCAGACAACCTCTAACCCGTCGCGCCTAGCACGCACCCTTTCCCCAAGTCTACTCACCATTGAGTGACCTCCCTCCACTGGTCTCCTTCGCTTCTTCGGCCGAGTCGATCGACCCCCTGCTGCCCTTCCGCTCGTCGAGCGAGTTCTGCAGCGCCACCGGCGTCAGCCACTCCTGATGTGAACGACTATTGATTATTAATTAACATTACAATAATCGTTCAGAATACTACCACCTCGACAATCGAAAATCTATAAAGTTAGGACGTATGTAACACCCTCGAAGCCAAAGTTCGCCAGCAATATTTTTTTCTAATGAGGAAATTATCAATATGTAACTATTTCAAGCATGATCATTGCAATTTGTCACAACCATGAAACCCAAGTTGACTCGCGAAATGTTCGATGCAGTTTCAACGCATGTTGACAAAAGATGTGTCAAATATCCAAAGACAAAGAGAATGTCCAGAAAAACCGCTATTCATGACTACGACCCAAAGAACTAATTATGACCCATGATTTTACAGTACCTGCGGCAGGCATCGCTCCAAGAAGGGGATGGATCCCGAGATGGAGGCGAGTCGATTGATCCACGACGGAATCTCCTTGCCCGTCAGCGTCTGCGATGGGATTAGTTCTATGAGTGCAACCCAGATACGCCTTGAATGCATTTCATGCAATTGTATTAGCGATACTGCGTCACTTATTTCCTTTGCAAAAAACGTCGGTATTGGAAGCAGGAGCAATATTGGTATTGAACTAGGACCGTCAACCTTATTGCACTCATTGCATCTAGGCTACCCACATCTAAACGCAGAAACAGCAAATGTTCTGGCTTAATTGGAATAACCCATTACCAAACCTTATTCACATTCTTCTTGCCTAATATTTTCCAATATACAAAAAAATGTGCAAACCCCGACTTTGATAGCTCATCGCTTATTTACCCCCAACACTGCAAATGTGTGCAAACAATCTCAAGAGAGTATCGAAAAAGCGGCTGCAGTATCTCACAAAAAAATCAAGCCGCGTTTCCGTTTTTGCAAATCGTAGTCATCGCAATACTACCTCCTACTAGCCAGAACACTAATTAATTCCAGATCATTAATTAAATAATTATAAATACTAATTAGTAATAAATTAGCAATTACCTTGGACAGCATGGCGGAGAAGTGGTTGCAGTTTCTCGATATCAAGTGGTACCGATCGCCGCGGAAATCCATGCCCAGCGCCTGCAAATTGGTAGAATTGTTTTTCTATCTGTAGTACCACAATATATTCTCAGTTTCAGACCAGTATATAAATTTTTACCCCGGTTGGCAATGAAAATGTATGATTTGTACGCTATATTCTTCGGTTAACATCGGCTATCAAGTAAAGGATAAGTAACCCTACAGATGAAACCACGAGTTCACGGTGTTCCCAGATGGAAAGACACTGTTGCACTCCATACACCAACAAAGAAATTATATTTTATGAACCCGATTGGCGCATTCTAGCGTTGGCCACTGAACACAGGATCATTTACCTCAACGGTGAAACCCCAGTTCCCTTATCATATTTTCAACTACATTTTTTTTCGAATTGTGCTCACATCACCGATGCACCCGTATGGTCGCTGAGTAATCATCGAGTGACTCATTTGCATGATCGGATTCCCGAGTGGGAAGGGAAAGGGAAGGTTTCCATCCAAATGATGTGCATTCCATCTCCCTTTCACATGAATATCGACAAGCATCACCCAAACAGGAGTCACCGATTTTTAAAAATTTAAAATAACAACAAAAATAATAATAAAAAATAATAACTAACCTTGATCAAATCGCGGACGTCCTTCTGGTAGAAGTCCGTCTCGCCGATCAGAATGCTCTCCCTGCAAAGGCAAATATATTTCAGGTTACTAGGGGATTTTCGGATATCCTTGTCGCATACATCCAGCCATAGATGCACAAATTCGATGTAGCATTCGGTCCAATATTGTAAAATAATAATACTCTGCTCGCGCTCAACGATCAAACACTCGACTATTACGGTTTCCCTCTTGCCATAACAGTGCGTTGGAGGGACGTATGCAGTAAGTACCACGCTGTATCCGAAACAAAAACGAACACCCGGCACTAATCGGTTTCATTCGAATCATAAAGCGAGCTTCGAGGACTCACTTGAACTTGAAGTTCTCTCCCAGTTCCTCCGCGTCCTGGGGCGAGTTCTCGAAGATGCCCGAGAAGGGGTACGGATGGCCGCCGTACGCGTATTCTGCAATTATTATTTTAATATAAAATATATTTAAATTCGAAAATACGACATTCTTGGCGTCAATATGAAAGCCCGTGGATCGCAACCTAGTGCTCACACATCTCGAATACCCGGATCCATCGCTAGCTATTACATTATTCTACACGAAAAAAAGACGCATCATATATTCCGAGACCCCCCCCCCACATCTTCAATAGTCACGCGAAATCTCAGCCAGGCATAGTAATGTGTAGTATGCGCGAAGATCGAAATCCTTGCGAAAGGCAATAAACCGACCCGTATTTCTACCGAGTCTAGTACAGAAGAAATGATTACATACATTTTTCTAGGACCCTATTGGTTTCATTTACATCATGAAATACAACTCGGAGGAATAGGAACAGAGCATACTCTTGTCCTCTTTGTAATATAATTCAACATAATTCAGAGACCTAGAAAAAGGCAGACGTTTTTCTGTTTCATGTGCACCACGAAAGTAAGCGTGATGGCATGGCGACAATGCTTGACCGATTCGTCCTCTTTACAACACAGATACAATAATCCCACAATTAGCTGATTCTACCAGTCCTTTCGAGTTTCACAATCAAGCTAAATGCCTCACCGACGCCGTAGATCTCGATGCCTGTGTGGAAGATGCCCACGCCGATGTTCGACGCGTAGTCGTTCAGCCAGTACTGCAAATCGGGGAATTAATAATTAAATTAATTAATCATTAACATTTTCAATTCAGGCATTTGATCGGTCAGACGTTCAAAACTGCCAAGTTTGGGGCGTAGGTCATTAAATCAATCGAGAATTCAATCAATATTTATTCCTATCAAATATACACCATTGCTCATGAGACACAGCAGTAATTATCTCAACAATCGAACCCAAGATCACCTTGCCGTTCTCTTTCTCTTTCAGTAGCCCCTATTTCCCTTCACGGGAATGTCACAACCCCGGAAAAGCGTGCAAAAATACGCTTGTCTGCCAACCAACACATCTGCCCTTTTCGTTTTTCTAGAATGATTTGACACGTCGAAATCTACAAATATTCTTCATTCTCGCTCCCCAGTTTTTTTTTAGCTATCTCTTCTGCTCAAATTCTCGCTATATCTCCGCATTCCGGAAGCCATACATCTCCTCCTCTCTTGCAATCTTCCACGTCAATCATTCCCTTCCATTTCGTTCTTCATCTAATCTCCCCGCGTCGGCAGTTTATTCTAATCACACCCCCAAAAACAGCCTTCTTATCATAAAACTGATCGTCTTATCATGCCCAATCACCCTCTTTTTCATTGAAGGGAACGGCCTATCCCCTCCCTCACTCGTGTCTTCCTTCTTCCGTTCCTTCTATTTGACCAGTCTCCTACGGTCAGGGCGAGGAACGGTCTAGAGACCGTGCGAAAAGAGGAGAGTCAGAGGACGAAAGGGGGACGATCCATGGCGAAACCACAGAGGGAACGGGGCAAAAACAGACAGGAGAGGGGGAGAGGGAGACATGCACCCGGAAGGACCTTGATGGTACAATGACACAAACCTACGCCCAAAATGCGCCCCGCGAATGGATCCTAGTTTGGTCCGGTGAGTGGTTGGAGGGTGCTATCGGAGCCCAAACAGCTAATGTTGCATTAGTACTCGTGCACATTTTAATCAAATCAGTCTGGCGGGATTCGAACAATGAACATTTCTAGGATACTGTCGGTTTCACGTGTTGCATAGCTGTTCCACAGAAGCTTCCAAAGCAGTGCGACTCCAATTTTGCCGGTCATTGTCAACAACAAAAAAAAACATTTGAACATCCGAAAGCTTGCCTACTTGTTCGGGAATTACAACAGTACCACTAACTATACCGTAAACATTCACAACAAACTATTGTTTCACCACAACCCATTCCCCGGAGATTATCCGTTTCACTCGTCGGCTAACAATGCAACGTACCATATCGTACACATTCAGCCGCACTGGATGGCGAGCCATGGCTCCTCTCGTCGCTCCGGGGGCTGCTATGCAAGAGGAGGCGGGGGGAGGGCGAGTGGGATCTGGAGATGGACGAATTAGGGGAGGAACGCAGACAATCAATGATCGTAGGCAAGAAATTCGGAAAGGACGTGGCGAATTAAGGATTCAGCCGCTACTATAGCCGGGAAAGGCGAGCTTCTAATCAGGAAATGGAGCCGAGAATTATTGAGCAATCATCTGACTGACCGCGTGAAGGAAAGGGAGAAAGAAACTGGCAATCAATGAATCAAGCGAGATGAATAGGAAAAATGGAAAAATGCAGGGTTCAGTGCTACTATACAAATCCGAATATTATTTAGTATTGTTCTACTTTTTTGTACGTTCTGAAATTTTAGAGGAAAAGAGAGAGAAATAAAGGGCGGGTGGGGCAGTGATTGGAAATGGAGCGGGCGGAATCATTGAGGAATCATCTGACACTATCAAATACTCGTCTCTCTTGTCGGTTAGTCAGTACAAGTGACTGCATGAAATCGAGAGGGCGGAGAACACTGAGCAACGAGTGGAAAACACTAGCAAATCGATGAATCACGCGCGAACGAACGATCAAAGAATGGCGAAATCGTAAATGAGGGAAGGAAGGATCGAGAAGGAATGGTGAAAGATGGGCCAGCCCGAGAGTCCTTGACAACTGGCGTTAGTCATTCTATAGTAGCCGTTTTTGAGTGCGTGTGTTTCACCCGCTAAAGTAGGCGATATGCGTACTTGTAGTCTCTTCGCTACAAACATTTCGTCGGATGAGTGAAGTATATCGAGAGAGGTGGGAGATGGAGGAGTGAAACGGGCGATGGATAGTCACATGGCAAGAGAGACAAGGGGGACGAAACGTGAGAGACAGGGAGCGAAGGGCCCCCTCTGAGGGATGGGAAGGAAGGAAGAAAGTACGGCGAAAGATTCTCGGCGCCCGAAAGTACGTCTGTTGTTCCCGATTCGCACTCTTGGCGCCACATGGCTCGCCACTTGGCTAGACGCCCGGCGGAGATCCGATCGATCGATATCGATCTTGGAAGTAAGGAGAGAAGCTAGTGGAAATGCAGTGGAACAGAAAGCGAGAAAAAGCGAGCGTGGCGGGGCGAGCGCGATATGCGAGAAGAGAGGGAGGAGGAAAAGCAGAACACAAAACAGGAATTGGCCACAACATGACGGCCGGGCGACGGCAGAAGGTGGAGCAAGAGGCATTACTACAGCAGTCACTTCGGGGAAATTACCGCCGGCAGGAAGGCATTTTTATCGGCGAGTCAGGTTGTAGGGCAGTAAAAGTGGCGGCGAATCAATCAGAACACAAACGCAATGATTTTTCGCAATGAACGCAATGGTGGTGCAAGCCCGAAAATTGGTTTGATCGAACACAACGCGATCCGATGGGGGGAAAGGACAGGCTTTTTCCTGCATTTCCTGTGATTCTCCGATTCGTGGCGCAAACAGAAAAAGGGAGGGAGGGCGAAGGCAGTGTGGTGGTGGTGGGAGGGCGGATGAGGTGGGAAAACTAACGGACGGTAGATCAGCATGATAAGCGCGCTAAATGATCAACCGTGAGGCGAATAATGGCGATTGAACAGATGCAAGGATCAAACTGTCGAGAAACTTGACTATAACATGGAGTTGAAATCGCCAAACAAGAATCGAAAATTGAATTTGCATGGATAAAGTAATGAATAAGCGAGTGGCAGAGAAAGCGGAAACTATAAATGGACGGGAAACAAAGGAATGCGTAATGAATCGCACGCACAAGCCAAGCTAACGGAGTACGGTGGCGATTTTTCCGACTACACAACAACGCGTGGTGTGCCAAATTGGTATACGTCGAAATATTTTTCAATTCGAATTTTCGATTTACTCATTGGGCTCGATTTCTCGCGTTTAATGTTTCGTATTAATGGACTAAAATATGCAGAAAAAATTCTTCCTTGTTATGTGCGTGTTCTAGTCAATAAATGTCCTATGCTCTTAGCGTTATTTCCATATTTTAATGCCTGCGAACCTGAGTCGCGCGCTAGATAGCTAGTGGTTAATGGCGCAGAAAATGAAGAGGAAGAAGAGAGAAATAGTAGTCCGCGAGTGGGGTATTGGCTCTTCTCTCGAATTCTAAATGCTTCTAGGGAGGAAGGGATGAATGGATGCCGAGGCAGAGAGGCAGAGGAAATGATAGAGAGAAACAGGGGCGAAATAGGAATTGAGTAGTAGCCATTTCTTGGCATGACGTCTCGCAAGGCACTTACGCGCTCAAAATGAGATGCTGTTTCCTGTTTCAATGACTTCCCGAGTAGAATTTTCGATTTGAATCCTCATTTCATCCTCGTATTCTCGATTTTTTTTTGATTTTCTTCATAACCTTTTCTTTCTAGAATGGTTGGACGTACTGGATTCGCTGTGCGCGCCCATCCCTACCGCAACAAGCCGTTCCCCTTCGACCTCGTCCTCGCTCCGGAGGCCTTCCCTCTGACGAAGGAGATGGAAGAGGGCGATAAGAAACTGACTGAGGTCTATTTAAATTCAAATTTGGTTATTAAAAATAATAAAATGATTATAAATTAGCTTTTATAGCTTTTGCAAATTTTGTACAGCTTACAACTAACTAGAATGTTTTCTACTGCAATAAATAGCCGCTGTCGCTCCCTTAGCTTGACTGACCATTGCGTGGATACAATTACTGCTTGCTTGCCTTCTCTTAGCCTGCCTAAGGATCCTGTGAAAGAGGATGACTATGTGGATAGAATTACCAAAGACGCTTCGCCCCGCATGAATAAACGGCTTGCGAAAACACCAGAGAGCAGTGATGCTCCTTGATGCGTTAATGGATGAGCAAGAATAACTGTATTAGTATTATTGATTTAAATAATAATAAATTATAGGAAGTGCTGGCGGCAGCGACGGCGCTCGAGCCGACGGACAAGGAGCGTGCAGAGATGGGCGAATTCGTCACCAAAGTCAGTTTCGAAAATCATAATTATTATACTTAAAGTTTAAAAAATCAATCGTAGTGATGTTCCACTACAATAGATCAGCGTGGACAAGAAAATAATTACCTCCAAGTCACCCCGTAATCTACCATCCCCGGATTATACTTTTAGGCTGATGTTTGCCGGCGAAAATGTGTTTTGACGAGGATGGTTTTTTCCTGGTCCCCACAGGAACCAACCATGATCCGAAATTATTCTTGATCTGAAATATTATAAAAAAAAGAGTAGACCGCCTCTGAGAAAAGAGTGATGCTTATTTATTTGTATTATAGTTTTCCAAATGATAATCCTGGAGTGGTCGAAACAATAACACTTGACGCCCCAGTGAAACATAAATGTTGCAGGTGAAGCAGGTGCTCGACAAGGCACTCACCACGTCCGATGCCGATTACCTGCCCGGAGTGGTGCGCATTTTTATTTAATTATTTTGTTATTCTAGGAAAGTGGGAAAAAATCACAGAGACTCGATAGGGAGCAACAATGAGTAGTCTGTGAAACTTTAAAAATTAAATTTCTATTTAAATTTTTTGATTTATGATTATGGAATTTGCGATAATCACAGAGACCACTATTGAGCCGACTATGCGTAGTCTGTGAAACTTGAAAGAATTACTATTGAATACAATTGGTTGTATGGTAGACATAGGTGTGCAGTAGGTCGCTGTAATTCGATATCGATTTCCTTGATTCAGGTGCTGGAGCAGTACAGCGAGGTTGGCTCGTACAAGAAGGACACGATGCTAAGGGGCCATCGGATAGCCGACATCGTCGTCGTCACGAAGAGCATGCCCACGTGTGAGTTGTTCATATTATACTTTGCTAACGCTGTGATCAAAATCAAATGGCGCGTTTTTTTATGATTAGTATAAACTTTGTTAAACGTTAACGGGCGTGGTGGTCACGAAGTGTGAGTCTGTTATTATTGTTGAGTAGACAGACGAAGCAATCATCGAATTATGCCAGTTGACCAGTCTTCTAAACATTCTATGAAACGCGAACACATAATGTTTTCATTCTATTTGTTTTAAAAAGTTGAAAACCCATTTAGTTCGAAATGTATTCCTTGACAAGCCAGTTTCTTCGTAATCGCTTTAAAACATTATCTCCAGTCATGTCTCTAATAAGTCATGCATGCAACTTGAAGTTGAGGTAATTGTACGAGCGGTATTATTTTAAAATATGTGAAAAATACGACTCTGTGATCAATTGTCGCTCATCATTATAGTGATATGATCGACATGAAGCGTCAGTGGGAATGGTCAAATTCAAATATCGAAACATTCTCTAATTCCTTTCCCTTCAGTCGAAGCAGTCGCCTCGATCGGCCAGAAGATGTGCAACGAGCTGAGCGACGGAGCGGGAGGTATTTAATAATTTAGTATTAATAAATTACTTTAACATATTTTAAAAAAGTAACTTTGACGTAAAGGCCTGCAACTTTTTGTTGTATTGGTTACTTACTTATGATACTCGCACCCATTATTTATTTATTTATGGTGCAATAAATAATTACAGTAGTCTCGATGGTCTCGCGCGACTTCGGGCTGATTCTTACCAAGAAGGAGGACAAGGTGAGAGTTTATTATCGATTTATTGATTGGGAAAATGGCGATGATGGATTCCGTAATGGTCATACATGGGCATCATTGTTGGCAGCAGCAATGCCCATCCGGTTTAGGTGAATCCATCCCACCCGATTCGGAAAAAAATTCCAGTAAACCTGTACTTTTGAGCTATTTTTATACCTATTTTACTATATACCCACCCGATATTAATATCCCTCCAGCAATCCCTGCACATCTATGGTAATGGTATCATAGAAGTTTGAAAGTTTGTCGTACACCACGAATAAAACGTTCCGTTATCTAGGAAACGGGATAAGTGCAAGCCGCACGCACCATTACACTACGCCGTTTTCTACGCGTTCTGTTTATTTTTCCTGATTTCAAAAATGATAATAGGTAATTAGAACACTAGAAGAAGTGATTAAAAAAAACTACTACATGAAAATCGGTAGTTTTATGAACTTGCACTTAACTTGCACTTTGGGATTGACAAATTTCTATGCTCGGAACATTTTATTTTTATGATAGGCAGAGTTAGGTTTTGCGGGGCTATCATCAGAGATGAAATACATACGTCAACGCGACGTAAGAATCCATGGTCTAGTGGTCTAAAGCGCTTGCATTTTGTACACATGGGGCAACACATGGTGGGTGGATCGAATCCCACCCCATGCGAAACTTTTGCCAAGCCATCAAACATTTTTGCCCAGTAACTAGGGCATTTAATACATCATGTTTTATCCCTCATAGCTTGGCAAAAATAATTGCAAGGGGTGGGATTCGATCCACCCACCATGTGCTGCCCTATGTGTACAGAATGCAAGCGCCTTAGACCTCTAGGCCATGGATCCGACCCTACCTATTTCATCTCTGGCTATCATGTGCCACATGTAGAAACATGTGTAATGATAGTGTAATATCGTTGAATATTTTTTAATTGGCAGGTGGGAATTGATTACCATTTGCCGGCATAATTGAGTTATGTAGGACTATCATGTACAGTATGGAGCGAAGTGTGATGATATTTCTTTCGGTCGGTTCTTTAAAAACATTCATATTTAGAATATGTGGAGAATAGATTCCGTAGTGCTTGACAGAGTTGGGTTGCACGCATATCATGTTCAATATGCAAAGCGGGTAATGTAATATTGTAATGTCGTTGATTTTTTTAAAAATTGGCAACATGGAAATTGTTTTCCTAGTGCTGGGTAGAGTTGGGTTATGCGCTTCTTTCTTTACCATGAAGAAATAAAGAACGCAGTTTTGCTCGGATAAATAGGAGTAAAAAATAAAATTGATACCTCTCAATTACGTCATCATTTGTTCGTCTGGTTATTTTTCTCGATTTGACTATCCTACCGTATCTCCAACATACTTATCGTTATCCCTCCTCCCTCAGGTCCGTCTGCTCGTCTCGACGCAGCAGTCGAACACGGCCAGCCTCGAGAAGGACCTCCATCGTGAGTTTTTATTATAATTATTTTTTCTTATGACCCAAATATTTTTTACATGACGTTATCACTTAGCAGTTGATAGTAAACATTTCATTTGGTCCAGTTTGACTCGCATTACTCGCCTCCAGCTTCGATTAACTGCCAGAAATTTGCGTGTTTCACCGCGTTAGTATATTCTGACTTGTGTCCTATGTTTCAATCGTTGCGCGGTGAATTATTAATAAAAGAGAATAAATGATTAATAGTTATTAGTTAGTAATTAATCTCGCCATTTTGCAGTGCCTATCGAGATGATATCGAAGAACCAGGCGGCGATCTACCACGCTAAGCGATTCGAGGGCTTCTCCGCCACTCCGGAGGTGAGCTTGACTGTCCTCCAAGAACATTTCTCGCTTATCCTGACGCCCTAGGGTATCAATCATAGCCGTCTCCTCGATCACGGTAAATATTCTTAGAATGATCTTGATAAAAAATAATTATTGCATCTTGGCGGCGAACTCTGAGAATGGCTTTTGCACCGATTACGAATAAAAGTAGGGATTCCATCAAGTGCACTAGTAGAATGTAGAGGATCCGTCGCACATTTCATCAGATGCAACATCGTAACCCAATCAAGTGTCATGCTTGAAACATTGAATTATCACTTTTTGTAGTTATCAGAAACCGTTTGGTAAAAAAAAGAAAATGAGAGTAGGTGCAGTTCCGTTGCACAGTTCGCACATGTATCGTGTAATTGGGCACCGTGCAGTTTTGACTTGATTTGCTGAATAAACCATAGACGCGTATTCTTATCCTACAGAACTCATCCTATTTCAATCCAACAGTAATCCCTCACTTACCGTAACCCTCTCTCCCTCTCCAGATACGTCCGGTGATCCGCGTGATCAAGGCGATGCGCCGCCGCTTCCCCGGCCTCGAGCCCATCAACATCTGGGCCTTCGAGTCACTGGTGAGTACGGTAGGGTTTATGGTAGAGTATCGATCGTCTATTGTCTTAACGGAGAGAGCAACTCGTTTTTATGTGCTCGCTTTCCATGACTAGTGATAAGTTTTGAAAAATTATATGAAACCCGGTAGTCTAGGTAGTTGCAAATTCTGAAATTTATTGAAGGGGAGGAGGACCCGGATTAATTTTCAATCTCAGAATGGAGATTTAAGAATAGAGCGAAACGGAGATGATGCAAGTTGCATAGTGAAGTCGTTGGATTTTTTGTATTGCCAACAGTAGTGCAAAAAAAAAGATAAACATTCTGCAATAGTGGATGATGATGAGTAAGAAGTTCTCTTACTAAGAACTATGAAAAAATGACTGAGGATCTAATCTTCTACTTTTTCGATAATCATTGGTACTGTATTCTATCCTACAAGTCTGCCATCGAGATAATTATCTTATCAACTAATCAACCACTGATTGCAGATCCAGTACTGCCTGATCACGACGCCGTCGGGCTACTCGCTGCCGGCCGGCCCCGCCTTCAAGAGGGTGCTGTCGATGCTCAGTGCGGGTGGGTGATTTAGGACGAAGTTGACTTTTGAATTGCGTTTACATTTTGATTGATCCAGTCTAAACTAGGATATTGGGGATTTTCGGTCCGTTTTTAAAAGTGGACCAGCCTTCAAGAGGGCCCAGAAAAATTATTGTAAACGTAATGGCTGGAGGTTCGTGCCGTGCGTTACCGAACAATTGCGAATGAGCGGTTGTTCGGGTTAATGTTGTTTTTGTTGTTTTATGAACTCGTTGTACTCAAAACAGCGATTCGCAGTGAGTAGAAAAGGCTTTGAAGCAAGCCTGAAGCAGGAAAATCATGGCCGTTTTGCAAAATTTGATATCTTGTACGGATTCCAGGAAAGTACCATTGCAAAAGTAGAGTTAGATCTAATATGAATTCAGTGTGAAACTCAATTATAGCTTGCTGTCGAAAAAATTGTTGAATTACAAAAATAATTAAATAAAACCTTTCCTTCAGGCATCTTCCTGCCCGGCTCGTCCGGCCTCGGCGACCCGGTGGACGCGCGCTTCCGTCTGTGCGACCAGCTGGGCTTCGATGAAATGGTACGCTGTACAGGCCGGGTGTGATAAGTGCGCGGGGTTCACGATAATTAGGTGGCGAAGACGCCAGATAAACCACGTTTGGTATTTGAGTTTCGATGTGCTGATAAGGTTACGTGCGATTGCTCAGAAACGATTGCTTCTGTGCCTCCCTCTATTGAAAAATCCCAAATATCTTTTGAAACAAAGAATTGTGTTGTTACTTCCTTTTTGGCGCAATCAATACTCAATTGGGATCTGTTTCGCACATTATTTTGTTTTTGCGATTTTGCGTTTCAGCATCCAGGTATAGCTAGTACAGCAGTAGTCTAGTGGTAATAGATCATTGGCTTCTCTATTCATTTAGATTAAATATATTTATTCTTCGCAGGACAAGGCGTGCTCGACGGCGCAGACGCTGCTGCGCATCCTCTCGCACGGCGGCGTCGCAGTGCTGCTCGGCCAGGCCGACAAGATTCGTGAGTGTATCGGGAAATAAGTGCGCGGCGCGCCGTGAAGTGTGCGCGATTCTCTCAAAATTGTAAACTCTCTGTAGCAAAGTGCTGTTTTTTGTAAGAAATTTTCCTTGGCAAGTGTAGGTTTCACTTGTGAGATACAAGCTAGTTGGATGGCTCACGGGCAATGGTGATTTCGAGTCATAGCGGAAATAAAACCTCAATTTGTTTGCTCATCTCCGAACAATTCCTAATTCGTCTGTAAATTTTGCTTCCTCTCTTGGGAAAGGAAGGTTTCACCATCGGGATACAATCAAGATAGGGGTAGCGTATTGGAATAAAAAAATATAAATGATTAATTAACTTATCAATTAATAATTGCAGCGGACGTCTCGGTGGAGGTGATGGAGATGAACGGGATCGCGATCGCCCCGCTCGAGGGAGCGTACGTGCCCCCTGCAGAGGAGGAGAAGGAAGGTGAGGAGGGGTTAGGGAGAGGACGCGTGCTAGACGCGACGGGTTAGAAAGAACAAAGGGCATTTCTCACGGTTTTTAGAGGTTTCATTAGCTGATGATGGATCTTGGCAAAATTACTTGGTCGCTAACATCGAAAAATAGAGTGAAAGTCAGATAAGCCGAATAAAAAAAATTTGCATTTCAGGTTCGGTGGAGAAGACATCTGCTTAAGGAGCTGAACTACCGTAATCGTCCCTTCTCGTAATATTCATGTTCGTTTAAATTTATCGATCGCATTCCATCGATCTCAAGCGGAATAATATTGTCAAGTTGTTACTGTACATGTTTCGTGCTGATAAATTTTCTGTCCAAGCCATACGCATGAACATGAAAATAGATGGGAAGTGATGCATCTTTCATCAGGGCGTTCGAGGAATTTTAGGAGAAAGCGTTGTTATGAAACACAAGAGGAGCGAGTAATGAGGAATGACGCAGCTGCTTTGCTTCGAAAGTCAGTATGATTCACTCGGCGAAAGGGTAGCGGCGAGGGAAGGAAAACTGGAGATTTTGAGGCAATAGAGGCAATAAATTTTTGTTTATTTTGGTACAGTTGAAGAGAATGGAGCGTATTTACAATCCGTTTATCCATGATTGGGTCACAGAGGCCGGTTCACAGATGGGTCACCATGGGTTCGGGTGCCAGCGAGATGCGCGATTCGGGCATGATCAGCTGTCTGGCGCGCCGGTTCCTGCGAGGCGGCGGCACCGGCGGACGGTCCGATGGGGTCGTCGTGGTAGTGGTAGCCGGGGCGAGGGGCTGCAAAGGACGGATTCCGGTGAATAGAATAAGCCGTGTCTTTCCCTTTCCCTATTCTGTGAGTCGTCGCGAGCGGTCCCCTCTCCATTCGCTCTGATGGAGAGCGGTTTTCCCCTAATTCCCCTCGTCTCGATCAACGACTCAACAAGAAAGGAATACAAGCCGGACTGGTCGCCGTGTGATGGGTATGACCGTCTAAGATGTTTGGTCCCTCAGAATCTAGGCTGGATTCTCTCGCTCAAAGATAGATCATTCGAGTTTGGAGGACTCGCGTTCACTGAAGAATCCAGAACACGCAAGGCTTCGTTTTCGACCAACAGTGGGATCTATCAGTGTGCAATGCTATCAAACGTCCTATTGGGAACCAGAAGAATGGAACTCTCTCTCTCCAGTCGTTGCGACTGTGATAAGGAAAGAAGACCAATCCCCTGACCCGACATCCCTCAAAATGACTATTTTGAAATGAGAAGAACAGCCCTCTGACACCCCATCTTGATCAGCGCCCAGAAAGCGACACTGATAAATATTGTATTGTATTGTATTGTATTGAATAAGCCGGAACCAGCGTTTAGGTACCTTGGCAGATTGCTTCTCGGATCCCTTCACAGCATCGGAAGATTGCATGGAGATGGACTGAAACTTTACAAAGATATTTTTTAAAACCTATTTTCGAAAATCATTTCAAACGAAACATCTAATCACCTGCGTGAAAGTGAACTTGACTGAATTCGCTGATGGAGATGGGACGAGGGACTTTCTGTTGGCAGGGAAGAAGGGAGCGGAGGAGGAAGAGGTGGCAAGGGGGGACAGGGGAGATACGGGAGTCGGTGGGGGCTGGAGGGATTATTGATTTATCTATACCGTATCCTGAGTACAGCCGCAGTAACCTGCCTGCACAGCCAAAACACGCAATAGTCAAAATAATTATCTGAAGCATTGAAAAGGCCGATAGTGATGTATTATAGACAATACATTTTCAGCGTGATGTTCATCAGTCATTTTGTAAAAACTCTAATAGATTATTGATTGATTATTGATCTACCTCATCGAATTCCCTGCTCGACTCCTTTCTCGGATTGAGCGAAATGTACTGCGTGCACTTTCTCGGCGCATTGCGCCGCTTCTTGATCTTGTTCTTGGCCGCGGCCTAAACTTTTCATATTTTCGAAATTCCCAGAGCCGGAACCGGCTTCTAGTTCACTGTTCCATGATAACCAATTTCGAAAAGAAAATAAACCTCGGAAGATCGATCGATGGCTGAACTCATGCTTGGGGAAGGAAGGAAGGAGGAGTGGATGGGGGATGAGCGGGCGAAATGAGAAAGGGAGGGGAAGGAGGATGAATCAGCCGACGAGATGGGCGCACAGCAGGAGAAACAGAAGCTGGGGAATGAAAAGGAGGCACTCTCTCGAATTTGCCTGCTCTCTCACTTTATCTGACCCATGAGAGAGCGGGCTGAATGGAGAGAGTCGATGCCTATTTGAAATGGCCGACCTGCCGGGGGTTAGCATAGCGCGCATTCCAGCGATGGTGGATGTGATGAATGAATAGGATAATTGCACAAAATATGATCGTCGGGGTCAATGGAGAGACGGCGACCACACCACGCACTACGCTTGTGCATTCCATGGAATCATCAAATAGCCTCTAGTTGACGACATTTCGTCGTTTGCTAATATGCTCCAGTCCCATATTCCCGCTCTTCTATTTTTTCTGTAACGATGGACTACACTGTCGAACCCGTAGTTGGATGAGCGATAAAATTCATTTCCAATTCAAACAGTTACACGCATGGTAAGAGATCATCAAACAAATCGACATTGTGATAGTGAGTAGTGGCAGAACAATCAATAATTATAACGGGGCAATCGGGACTAGAGTGTAGTCTCGAGTAGTCTTCAGAATTCGCCACCAGTAGGGGATGGGTTCTCGATTTCCTTCGTCAATTCCTCACTTGGCTTGCCATTTCCTCGAGCCTCCTCTTCGAGCTCTCTGCGCACTTTCTCCAACGACATTCTGATGCAGTCGACGAACTGCAAAACGGAACTAGAGTGTAGTCTCGAGTTGGGAGAGTACTCGTCAGACACCTCGCATTACGTGCTCTATCCGCCAAACGAGTGTAGTCTGCTCGAGACTAGACTCTAGTTTCGAGCGCTCACCGTCTCGTCAACGCGCGTCGGCGTGAAGGCCTGCCAACAGCCGCGATCCAGATGAATCAGCAGGGCGCGCGCGATCCCGCGGACGGCCGTCGTCTGTAAAAGACTTTTTTCTTACTAAGAATGCACTGAATTATGCAGTTGGGGCAGGTGTTTAGAACTGGTCGTTTTAGAACTCTAAAAAGTTCCGAAATAAAATGTTGTAGAACACTTCCTGAGATCTACATAACAAGAGTTCTAAAACGGAGCAGACCCGTTGGGGCTAGGGGGTACGTGTAGAGACGGCGGGCGGTTTAGGCGCCAGATAGGGCACAAAATTCAAAAAAGGGACTAGAATATAGTCTAGACTTGACTAGAATATAGTCCAGACTTGGTAGCCGCCTCGTCAATTTGCACTCACCCTCAACTGGTACTGCTGGTTGTCATCCAGGTCCTCCCCATTCAGGTACTGCACCAGTTCCTGTTGCCTATTCTCCTCCACCATATCGAAAACCTTCTCCATGAACTCGTCCTGCAAATCGGAACTAGAGTGTAGTCTCGAGTTCATCGTCGTCTCATCATTTCACGCGCTCTTTCGATGCTCGGACGAGCGAAAGAACGCGCTTTTGGTGATGGAGTTTAGGCTCCTAAATGTCACCTTAGGTGGATATGACCGGAGGGTATTTTCGAAACATTTTGGATTTTTTAGAAACTCAAAATCAGGGTTTCAAACCGTGCCATCACACCATACCTGCGCCAAGTACGTACTTGTGATTTTGAAAGTCCTAGATGAACGGGCTGCCGTCAAAATCGTAGATCTTTTTGAACGGGTGGCCGCTGAATTCTAGTCCAAAACAGACATATTTTACACACAATCCGTAGAAAATCCATTTTTTTTCTAACGGGTTGCTGCTATTTTTCCCGAATCCTAATTTTTTCAACGGGTGGCCGCGTACTTAAGTACATAAGTACGCAGGTATGCATCACACTCACCTTGATCACGTGCCAGATGTCTTTAGACCCGTGGAACTTCATAATCTCCCTCATCACAGGTTTGAAGTCGCTGAAGAGCACGGCGAAGAGGAGCACGCGACTTCTAAATCGGGACTAGAGTCTAGTCTCGAACTGATCGAGTCTCTCCAATTCACGTGCTCTCTCGCTAGTCAGAGCAGGCGAGAGAGCGCGCAAAATGGAGAGAGTCGGACAAAAACTGACTGCATGTAGCTCGTGAACTCCTCCCGACCGGGGAACTGAGGGTCATACGGACCACTCATGAACGTGTGGTTCTGTACAGTCTTGTCTGCAAAGAGAATATGTCTAATTTGGGACATCTGCAATACAAAAACAAAAACAATAACAACAAAACATAAACAATTTCAATAACATTACCAGTCAATTCGGCCACATTGCAGTTGAATTCAAAGAGATTCACACCGACGTCCCAACGCGTGAACGAGAAGCATTTCACCTTTAATTAATCATATCGATACCTCTCTCTATAACCGACGAGAGATCACGGCGAATGGAGAGAATCTTACCGAGTCGTACTCTGCGCCCCAGAACATGTCCAAGTCCTTGTACGTCACTGCAAAATAATAACAATAACAACAACACATAACAAGTTCAGCAATAATAGATCACTATTCGAAGGTAAGCACCCGGGTTTCATTGGTGCCCTCAAACGTACCCTTGGTGTGTCTTGCAATGGCGAGTGCGTAGTGAATCGAGTACTTCTTGAACGCGTCTTCTGAAATAGTTGATAATAAAAGACTGACTAATTTGTGCCTACCGTATCCCAACCGTACCCTCTCTCACCTCCTCCCTCCTTTGCAATCTTTCCGGTCTGATTGTTCCACAGTCCCTCCATCAACCGATCCTTCACTTGCTTCATGAGGGCCTTATTGAAGTCCACTGCAATAAGCAACTTCTAATTTCTGCGATCGAAAGTGAAGTGGAAGTAATAAGGTTGATGCAGAACAAATCCAATGACGAATGGAATGGCAGCGAGTACCCGACACCATACCGTTGGTATCATATACACGAGACCGTACCACTGGTACCTTAGACCAGACACGGTATCATTGGCATCATAGACGCGACACGGTACCATTGGTATCATTGACCCGACATCGTACCATTGGTACCTTAGACGCGACACTGTATCATTGATTCCATATACACGAGACCGTGCCACTGGTACCAAAGACCATCAACTCACGCGCGTTCGTGCAGGGAATGAAGTACAGTCCGTCCTCCGGGAATCGCTCGGTGCCATCGGCGTGGAAGGCCGACGGAATCTTTCCGATCGCGCAATCCCTGAAATTGATTGATCTACCGTAATTTCTGGTTCTTGATCTTCCGTAATCTCTGGTTCTTGATCTACCGTAATCTCTGCTTCTTGGTACTGTAACACAACAGGGTAGGGTACAGTAACTCACGGATGCTCGGACGTCTGGCGGCGGGCGACGAGGAGGCCGCTGGCTACGATGAACAGTGCGATGAAGACGACGAGAGGCAATCTCGGCCTGAAATCGGGACTAGAGTCTAGTCTCGAGGTGGAATGAAGTAGTAAACCCAGGTAGACGTACCCCTTGCTCCATCCGTATTGACTCCACAGCTGGCCGACCCGCGAAGTCCATCCGCCGGTCCTGCAACGATGTCATACTGTACCGATCGATATCTGACTAAATACAGTATCCAAGAATACCGTACCCGGCGGCCGCATCGCCGTTGTTCAGCATCGGCTCATTCGCACCGAGGTTGTTCATCGCGATCTGCTGCTGAAAAGGAAAATACGGTAAGATCACGGTGAGATTACGGAAGCTTGCCGTTTGGTCGGAGCCGCCCGAACCGAACAACGAGGACCACCAGCTGCCCATTCGCGCCAACGGAGCAGAGACGAGCGGACTGCAATACGGTAGGAATCGATAACTGACATGGCCGCTAGGGTGGTGACTCATATTCAATCGGGGACGAAAAGGGGGTGAGGAAGGATGGGAAGGGGGCATGCCTCGGCAATGACTTGAATCGATACAAATGCACAAGGGGCAGACTAACGGCCAATGGAATCCAGCACAGGGTGGAGTAGCGGCAAGGTTACAGTGGACAGCAGACAGTGGCACTGGACCAAGCGCGAGACAAGGAGCGAAGGGTGACTGATTGTGAAGGGAAGGGGGTGGATGGGAAGCGGGGAGAGGGGAGAGCGAAGGTAGATCAATCGATCGGGGAAGTTGGGGTTGGAGTTGGAGTTGGGGGACGCAGGGACACAATGATCTACCGATGGGGCGCAGACGTAAACAAACAACTAGATAGTCACGTCGGCGTTTGAAACAAGTCGATTCTTTGGTTTAGTAAAAGAAAGGGAATCGTGTCGACGATTGTAATTAATAATAATAATAATTTAATAATTAAATTTGGTACCTTTCCACATTGCAGAGACGTAGTTTCGAAACGTTTCTTCACGCTCGCTCTCGCAGGGGTAGCACACCACCGTAGAAACGCTGTGAATCGGTCTTATTAAAAATGTAACTTATTATTCAAAGATGCTTGGGTGCACCCATGGGTGGAAATGGATGAGGAAACAACAACCGAACCACGAGCAAAACCAACAATGTCGTCGATAATTCGACCGCGCAAAGTAGTGTCTGAGGCCTTGAAAATAACGGCTTGGGAAAAAACGCACAATATTGTACAATAAACTCCCCGAGCAAACGACAAATCAATAAATACTCATGCACGTACTCGAAGTGTTTGACAGCCGGTGCTTGCGCATACGATGTATTTCATGTTTTGCTCGTTTCTGATGAAATATTTCGAAATGTCACGTCATGTATTTATTGATTTTTCGTTTGTTCGAAGGGGTTTAGTGTGCGATATTTTCAAAAGCAGTGATTTCCAAAGCCTCAGACACTGCTTTGTGCGGTCGAATTATCGACTCACGGACGGGTCCGAAAAAAGAAAAAGTCGCGGAAAAGCATGCAGATTTTGGTGAGGGCCGGCGACTTTTCTAAAATGGGCGGATCTTTCTGCGAAATTCCCTTGCTAAACGCCGTAAATTGATTGCAGCTGACTTACTTTTATTGATTTACGTTACTTATTGCAAACCAATTTAATTGTCGGTTACCTAATTTTGCGTATTATAGTTGTAACAAAAATTGAAGAGCACGAATAATTAACATGTGAAACCTTCGGGTCGGCATTTAATTCCTCGTTACTTCAGGATTTAGCAAGTTACATTATGACAAAATTTGAATTTGAGCGCGTCGCGGTCGCGTTTTTTTGACCGCGCGATTCAAACTGATTCGCCTCGGACCCTTCCGTAGAAGAGATTATTGATTTGCTCGTGTTTCGGTTATTCTTTCCTCATTCATTTCTGCTCAAGCATCTTGAATTATAACTTATATTTTTAATAAGACTGATTCACAGTGTTTCTACGGTGGCGTGCTACCCCTGCGAGAGTGAGCGTGAAGGAGCTACATCTCTCCAATGTGGAAAGGTACAAATTTTTAATTATTTTATTGTTTTTATGAAATTATTAGTTGCATTTATCAACAAGCGTCGTTTCCAAATCTTTCTAAAAACAAGAACCGTTTGGTTTTAACGCCAACGTGACTAGTTGTTTGTTTATGCCAAGCTGGTAGATCATTGCGCTCTCTCTCCCTGCGTCTCCAACTGACCTCCCCTCCCCGATCGATTGATCTACTTTCCCTCTCCCTCTCGCTCCCTACCCCCTTCCCATCCACCCCCTTCCCTCCACAATCAGTCGTCCCTCGCACTTTGTCTCGCGCTTGTTCTAGTACCTGCCTCGTTGTCCACTGTAACCTTGCCGTTCCTTCACCGTGACATGGACTCCTTTTAGTCTGTCCCTTGTGCATTCGTAGTGCGTAGCCATTGCCCCCTTCCCATCTCCGCCACCTCACCCTTTGCTGTCCCCGGTTGAGTCACCACCGTAGCTGTCATGCCCATCAATTATCAATTTCTACCGTATCCCCTTGCAGTTCGCTCGTCTCTGCTACGTTGGCGCGAATGGCGGACACGGACAAACTGTTGTCGTCGGGCAGCGAGGATGGGAACAGCACCGACGAGTACGGTATTCCTGAAGACTGTATGGTTATCGAATGATACCGTATCCTGCACCCCCATCCTTGCAGGTCCGGCAACTCCGATACGACCAGTACTTCCGGAGCGACCGAAACTGTCGACCTGTACGGTATTTAGTCAGTCATCGATAGCTACCGTACCCTTCAGTGTATTCCGTATCCATTTCAGGTCGCCAGCCCCTGATAAGTCGGTGCAATTGGCAGGGAAGATCGACGAGTTGAAGAAACTGTCGAATCGCGCCGGAGAAGAAGCCAAGACTGCCGAATGGTACGGTGTTTCTGGATACTGTATTCAGACAGTTATCGATTCGTACAGTCGGTAACTGCTGATTGCTTCCGTACCCTTCAGCTCTCAATATTTACCGTATCCATATCAGGTCGGCCGTCTCTGCCACGTTAGAGCAATTTGCACAGAAGATCGATGAATTGAAGGACGACGGAGCAGAACCCGACGGGTACGGTATTGTTTGCTGTATTCAGGCAGTTATCGATTGTCGAATTCCGCAGTCCTCATTTACTCCATTGCAGTTCACCCGTCTCTGATGCGTTGGAGCGATTGGCACGGGAGGTCGAGGAGTCGAAGAAACTAGTGCTGAGCAACGACAACGCAGAGTTCAACGGGTACGGTATTCCTGGCTACTGTATTCAGGCAGTTATCGATTGTCGACTCCCTCAATGTCTACCGTATTCCATTGCAGTTCGCTCGTCTCTGATGCGGTGGTGCGAATGGAACGACAGATCGAGAAGGTGGAGAAGAAACTGTTGGTGAACATCGAAGCGACGGAACCGGTGCGGAACAACGACGGTGTCGAGATGAGGACTGCCGACGACGGGTAAGGTGTTTTTGGATACTGTATTTAGCCACTTATCGATTGTAAATTGCTACCGTATCCTTCAGTTATCGATAGCTACCGTATCCCCTTGCAGTTCGCCCATCCGTGTAACGCCGGCGCCAGAACTGAAGGAGACCGAGGAGCAGAAGCAACGGTTTGCGAACAGCGACGGGGAAGAGGAGGTCGAGATGGAGACCGGGTACGGTATTCCTGGATACTGTATTCAGGCAGTTATCGATCGGTGCAGTATCCTCAAGCTGTCTTTGCAGGCCCACCGCCTCCACTCCGGCCAACACTTCCGGTGCGGCCAACACTGCCAACGGGTACGGTATTATTGGATGCAATATTTAGGCGGTTATCGATAATCGATCGCTACCGTATCCCCTTGCAGTCCGCCAATCTCCGAAGGGTCGGCGCCAGGACTGGAGCAGATCGACGAGACGGAGCAATGGTTGCCGAACGACGACGAACGAGAGCAGCTCGAGTTCAGGGGGAAGTACGGTATTCCTGGATACTGTATTCAAGAAGTTATCGATTGGTGCCGTTTCCTCAACCTATCTTTGCAGCCAATCCGTCGTCTACAATCCGGCCAACGGGTACGGTATTATTGGATGCGGTACTCAGGCAGTTATCAATTGCCGATTGCTACCGTACGCTTCAGTTGTCGATTGCTACCGTTTCCATTACAGTTCACCCACCCGTGGTCTGTTGGATACGCAGCCGGAGGAGACCGAGACCCAGGGGAGGGGACGCAATCTTGCCGACGGGTACGGTATTCCTGGATATTCATCGATTCGTACAGTAATCTTAACTCATTTTTGCAGGACCGCTCCCACTGATGCGGTCAACACCCTTCCTCCTGCTGTCCTCCACGCTGACGATGATGCGAACAACGCTGACGATGATGCCAACAATGGGTACGGTAGTTGATCAGTTATCGATTGGTACTTGTATCGTAGTCCAGCTACGTCGTAAGTTTCGGAAGTACCAGATTCAATGAAAGTTCTTCTCTCCAGATGCCGCCGGGGACTGCGCATCGCTGCTAGATGGACTGCTATGGCTTTTCTCCTTTTCTGCTGCTACCTCGTTTTCTCGATGGCTCCTACTCCGGCTGCGACACTCGATGATCCGTGAGTGACCGTAGCATACCGTTCCACATCAAACGTGGGCACCATTGTTTGTACAAGCAGTACCCACCCGATTTCGGCCCTTGACCCACCCGATTTTGCAAAAAAAAATTTTTTGATTCTGAATGAACAACTCGTTGCCTTAGGGCGCGCTCGATTCTTTCCGAAGAGGAAAGAAAATAATATTTCGTAATTATAATACGCACAATAATTGGTTGTAGATAAATGCAATATTTGACGCTCGTATTCAATGTTTTGAACTGTGGTAAAGAATGTTTCGATTATCAAAGGGAAAGGGAGTTGATAGTTCGGACATTGAATAAACACCAATATATTTGTGAATACGATAGCGCTTATGAAGTATAAAGAGCAATTAATAAAAGAAAACAACTGATTGTGAATCAGAAATGAATTGTAAATGGCAAAGCAAAAAAGAGAAAAAAAGTCGGTGAGTCGCGAAGTTTGACGATTTCACTTACAGTATGATATTCAATCAGCTGAGTGGTTCGATTGTGTCATGAATGTAATTTTTTTTGTCGTTATTAATGATAAATTGATTTGCTATCACTTAATGATAACTATTTGATTAGTTCTTTTGTCGAGCATCTTTATTCATGCCAAAACTTCGATTTATGCCGTTTGTTCGACCAAAATCCAGTTTAGAAGTCCTCCGGGTGGGGTTGTTTGGGAGCTGTTTGTCCAAACAGCTCCCAAGCAAACCCACCCGGAGCAAAAACT
>LS570407.1:176099-214131 GCA_900490775.1 Pristionchus maxplancki
GAGAGTGCCGGATGGATATGGGTGAAGTGAGCGGCGACTCATGTGAGAGTGCCTGATGGAGTGAAATGGGGAGCGGCCATGCACCGCTGATGGAAAAAGCCCAAGTGAGGTGAGGGAGAGGGGAGGGGGCGGGGCTAGGCGAGGCGCGGAGCAGAGAGCGCGCACACGCGCTCCCGCTCTCCTTGTGAGAAGAGAGCAGAGAAAAGCGAGAGAGGTTAGACGACGCGAGAGTGTCTCTCGTTTGGAGGCGGGACGACAGAAGGGGATGCACACAAAAACGCACGTGAGTGCGCGACATGGGACGACCATGACCGCGCATCGCGTAGTACTGTAGCAAGAGTGAAAGGTGGATTGAGAAGTGATTGAATACGCATGGGTATTGAAGGGAAATGAGTGAAAGAGTGTATTTGGGTATCGAATCCGATGGAATTCGGTACAGTGCGAAAAATAAAACTTTCGACCAAAATATTTTTTTTCACAGAAGAGCTAGCCTTTCACTTCCAACACAAAAAATGTTTGTCTCGTCGAGATCTTCAATAGGGTATATAATTTGTAGGGTTTGGAGCCCCCTCGCGAAATTGCATTTGCCCCCTGGCAGGGTAGAGCGTGCCACAGGGAATTGGGGGTTAGAGATACGGCTTCCTAAGGTCGATTTTTGGACTCTACATGAAAAAGTACCCCTAGGGCCATTTTTTGAGCATAGAGTCCAAAATCGTTGTACGGACCCTGAAGGAAGTATCTCAATTCTCTCAGATAGTCTCTGTTATGCATGACTAACCGGGATCGGTGGCTTTGAGGTTGCGACCCTTAAGGAACAAGTGTTCTACAGAGTGGTCATTGATGAAAGCAAGCAGCTCTTCACTGGAAAATATCGTTTATTTATTTTTTTTAAAAATCGTTTGCTAACTCACCAGAACTCGCCACAGTAACGAATATGAGCACGGTCATATTTGCAAGCAGGGTGCTGATCTTCGCATCTCCAATCAGACTCTTGACGAAGTGCCATTGCTTGATATTTCGCACTTTCTCAATTTCGAATGCTTGGATACGCAGTCCGAATGCCTCCTTGAGGTAGCCGACCACCGGATCTTTGTGGTTTTTAACGGGAATGGTGATAGTGACGACCTGAAAATGGGATGGTTTCATTTCCAAAACAATAATATAGACCCATTTTAAACTCACTTCGGCATCAGAGAATTTCGAGCTGACTCGGTCTCCCAGAATGTTGAAATGGCGTAGTAGAGGTACGATTTCCTTCTTGATTTCAATCTTCACATCGAAACTTGTTCGACCTTTCTGCAATGAGAGTGTGAAAGCGGGAGCAGAACAAAGGCCGGTATAATCCATACCGTATGGAACAAGAGTCGAAAAACCATCTCATTCCGAATTTAGAATAATTTCGAATCTACTATTCCCTTGTCTATCCTAGTAATAACGTTTCATCAAAAAAAAAAATGAGAAAACGCTTACTCCCTTCATTTTGGTCAGTTTCACACGATTAAACTCGGGGATATTCGACGTGTACTGCATGAAGAAGTCAACCGTTCCCTTGAGGTATTGGCTCGTCTGCAAAAGAGATTGATCGATGCTTCTAATGTTATTCAGAGTACTTACCGATCTGAGGTTACTGATTGATTTGTAGTCCTCGGAAGTTTTGAAATAGGAGAGAATCTTCTCGATTGAGTCGTATGGAAGATCTGTCAGCGTTGTCTGGTTCATACTGCAATGAAATTCAAGTAGAAGAATTTTTTGATCTTCAATAATTGGTTTCTCACCTGTTATCCTTGATTTCTCTCTCGGAATTAGCCGGTTCTTCTCCTTTCTTCGGATCTTTACCACTCTTCAATACTCTACCACTGCGAGTCATCAATGCAATGGCGCTAGTCAGGATTTGACGATTGGATGCCATTGCTGTACTTATTTTCGAGGAACTTTTGGCGATCTTCTTCAATGAAGCAACGCGTTTGGCAGGCATCCTCTGCAATTTGAATAGTGATCAATATTTAAACGACAAAGCAAAACAATTGTGAACGTGAGCGCAGGCCAGGTCGCAACTTGGAACTCCCCAATTAGAGTGTGTGTGAAAATAATCGTCTCTTCATTTTGCACGCTCTCTCGCCAGGTCGACCGGTGAGAGAGCACGAGGAATGAAGAGACGATTACTCGTATTTCGAACTCTACCCCCAATCGTGCTTGATTCCAACCTGGGGCGCACACCAGAGTATACACTGCCAAACATCGGATGCAGCCCGTCTAGACTGGGTGGTAAAAGAGCAAAGATCAGTTCAGAGAAGCGAGAGAGCATGGAAAAGTGAGAGGGTCAGTCGATCAGGCCGTGAGTCCATACCCGGTGGCATGTCTACGTATGGGGAGACTGTCTGGAAGATCGGAAGGACCACGGCTATATAAACCGATGCTATCTCGACCTTCCCCACATTCTACTACTCAGTCTCAGTAGTCCTACTCCACGATGTCTTCATCCCTCGTCCCTTCTGCATCTGACATCAACGAGATGGACGCAGTCAATGGTGAGAATCTAGCATTTGCTTTTCTTTTAATACATCATCATCATCTAATCTTTGGGTGTGGCTTGGCACCAAATCATTCTCTTCACCCTACACGCGTTCTCGCCTCACTGACGTGAAATGAACGAAAGAAACAATAAATTCCAATAAATTCCTAACCACCACCATTCCAGAGTCAATCGTGCCGCCGACTTACGAAGATTTGGCAGCTCGTTATGTGGAGAGAATAGGATCATGCAGTGATGCAGAGGAAAATCGTCTCTGGCTCATCGACGAACTGAATAATGCGACAAGGAAAAGGTTTGTTGAATATATTTTACCAGAAGAGCGTTGTTCCCCGCCTACGGCGGTGATTTCGTGACTCGAACGATTTCGCACGGTTCACTAATTTCGTCACATTTCGTAATCGCTATGGTGCGGGGAGGCTCTGCTGCTCTCGCTCCTCTGCGTCTCTGCCCGAGAAAGTTTCTCTGGCGCTCTCGCCTGGGGACATCCGGAATGACGCTTGTGCTTTATTAATAGTAGATTATTGGCCAAGACTCGCTTTGAGTCCAGTCAAACTTTGGACCACTTGTATGAGGAAATGTTGCATATTCCCTGATAAACGCTTTCTTTGCAGTGTCGCCTGTGGCCAAGTCTTCCCGCACTCCTGTCGCAGCTGCAAGACCGAATCTCCGACGCAGCGAGTCATATGCAGCAACTTCTCATGCTGCCATGTCTTCTGCAGCGATTGCGCCATCGAAGGATCCCCCTGTCCTTCTTGCTCCTCTTCCACTCATTTCATTCGTCTCTTCGAAGAGGAATCAAGAGAATGTCCCATCTGCATCACTATTCCATTCTGGAGATCAGTCTTCACTGGTTGTGGCCACATCATCTGCGGAGCTTGCGCGTTGGAACTCGTCTCGCACGAAGGAAAAAACTGCCCGTTATGTAGGGAGAAATCAGAGGTCCAAACTATGTTAGAAGAAGTAGTCAACCCGTCCGATTAGATTACCCCAGCCATTCAACATTGTCTCTAGAAGAAATCGCCTCCTAATCTAAAATTCCGAATGTCTTGGATACTTATTGTTACTAATTAGAATTCTATCACTTAATATTTATTTTATACTCACACAATATTCATTGTTTCATGTGCGATAAATATCTTTCTATACAGGTATGACTTCAATAAACATCTTTATCAGCATTTGGCAATGATCTCAATCGGTTCAAGCACTCGAATACATAACGCATATTAGCACGTGGAACAACGTCGAAGATATTCCTCCTTGGGAGGTCTCTCGAAGCGATAAGTGAACACCCATACAAGGGGAATGTGTGGCAACCAAAGAAAGAAATGTGTAAACAGGGATAATTGTCACAATCATGGGGCTAGAACGGTAGGTGTCGCAGTTTCTGGAAACATGCGTAATTCAGTCAGTCCTCGATACTCTCAGACTACGGTAGTGCGCATTTCGAACTTGCTGGCGACTTCGGACTTGGATCTGAGCAGACTCTTGCCTGAGGAGTGCTTCTTCTTCTTGCCCGCGCGCGTGGGCGACCTGCAATCGATAATTTGAATCTCCTGCGAAATTCTACCGTAATACTACCATTAAATAATGATGAGACATGGGCAAAACACAGAATACGGTGTCTACAGTAACCCCTACCGTACCTGGCCGTCCTCGTAACGGCATGCTTATCGAATGGATAGACCCCGGCGGGAGTGCCGGGCGTTCCTCCGCGCGAGTCGGGTCGACGACCGAGAGGCAGGTAGTTGGGTCGTGGCGCTGATGAGGCGACTGTTTATCCTTCTGACTCCCCCAGACTATCGCATCTCATTGGTAAGACAGGCAGGCTTCGATGAAACAATGCTAACGAGATCGTTATTGGATTTGTGTAGACCGCGAAGCCAGAAAGAAATCATCGCTGCCCATCTCACAATGACTATGAATTAGTTGTGAAACACATCGGGCGACGAAGCGTATGAGGAGCGATTATTCAGAATGGAAACCCCGACAAACTCGAGACTACACTCTAGTCTCGATTTGCTCGTTCTCGTGATCGTACCAGGCGTGGCCGGGTTAGATGTGGTGTACGAGGGTGAAGGTCGATCATCAGCGGGGGAAGGATGACAGGAGGTGGCGCGGGGTTCTGTAAAGATCAGAGATCAAAGATCAAAGATTAATGACCAGAAGGTGGATATGACAAGGATCAAAGATCATACTCACTCGATATTCGCAGGGTTGTCGGCAGTTCTAATGGTCGTTGAGTTGATCGGCGCACAGGGCACATCGGAGGCAGTTCGGCGAACTGCAAAATCGAGACTAGAGTGTAGTTACGAATTGTGTGCAATTTCAGAAGAGGCAATTGGGCGAACTTGAAATAAATCGTTTGATAAATTTTATTGAGGACAGCAATATGAATCCATCAATATGTGGCATGGGCTCGCATTCTTACAGTGTGTGTGAAACGCATTTCGGTTCGTGCATTTTCAGCCAGGGTAAGACGAACCATCGGGCCAATGCTACTATACTCACAGACTCTAATCACCCTATCGAGACTAGAGTGTAGTCTCGAGTTGGTTTCTCACCTGATGATGACTGGCCGAGGCTGCTATGCTGGCTGCTGTCGATGAAGTCGGCTTGCATGCGGCGTACATCCGATCGGTGAAGGAGACCTGCGAGAGAGAATTGACTACGTTTTTGTTTCAGAATTGTCTGACTAAGAATACTCTGATGCAGTCAAAAATTGAAGAAATTTATTCAAAACGTGTTCGTTTTAGTTTTATCGATAAAAACTCACGCACAGTAGTGAAAAAGCTCAACCAGAATCGGTATTTACTTTAAGAAACATGCGTAAGAATGTGCCAAGTAAGACGTGTCAACTCACACAAAGCAGTGACCAGGCAAAGGCACAAACAGACCCAGTCTCTATCTAGGAAGTTCTAGTGAAACTAGTCTGACGTAAGAATGCGTGAGATTTTAATTTAGGGCTAAGATAAGGGCCTTATCATAAGGCATATTAATAACCACTCACACACAGCAGTGACCAGGCGGAGGCTGCGTGGGGATACGCCCTCACGCATTCTTGCATGAAGAAGACCTGCGAGGAGTTATTATTGTTGTTGTTGTTGTTATTGTTGTTGTTGTTGTTGTTGTTGTTGTTGTTGTTGTTGTTGTTTTCATGTTTTCTCGTGTTTTGATCTCTAGACCAACCTCCGCGAAGCACTCCCCCAGCAGGTTCCAGATCTTCCGATTGAAGCCCAGCGGGTACAGCCGGTTGTGGATGATTCCTGCAATATTTTCCCATTTTTTTTTTTAATTTAATTATTATTTGAATCTTGATCCCCATAATTCCCCTTCATCAAGGAACTGCTTCACGTTTCGAAGCGCCATGGCTCATTTCCTATTCGCGCGCTAATGAATGCGAAATGGGAAGAAAATTCGCGTGAAACATGCGCGGTTCTGTGTGAAATTCGCACCGATTATGATGTGTGCTCACCGGAACGGACGAGTAGAAACAAAGAACTGAAAAATGTCGAACATTCTACGACTACGATTGCTATTTTTCAAAAGGGTTCAATACAATGAGGTCCGGTAGAAATCCTATCGCAAACTGATTTTATAACCCCCTCAATAAACGCACCAATGGTCTCCGGGTCGGGCATGTCGCTGTGGATGGTCGTGCCGTCGAACATCAATCTGAAGAGAAGGAACTGTTATGTAGCGCTGGAAATACGAGTCGCCGTCTCTTCATTTCACACACTCTCTCGCCCGGTCGACTGACTAGAGAGCGTGGGGAATGAAGAGACGGTTACTCATATTTCGAGCTCTAATGTTACGTCTTGGCGATTAGACTAGGACTGACATCGGTGAAAGAACAAATGAGTTTTGCATTTTCGAAACTGTGGCAAGCATTTGACCGAAATAGATTTTTGTTGACGAACGAGTAGAATGAAAATCGTTGTTTCCCATGCCCCACTTCCTACGAGCACCCAGTGAAACAAATTCGGAATTCGCTGCTCCGATCATAGAATTTCTAGTTTCTCTTGTAGCTGAGCGACAGAGCGATTGGAGAGAATCAATACCAACTCGAGACTACACTCTAGTCCCGATACTCACTGGATGATCGTGTCCACGAACTTGACTAGAATGTGCGCGTGGTCTCGAAGTGTGGCGATTGTCGTTGCCCATCGTCTGAAAAATAAACAAAATTAGAAAATTAAACAAATAAATAAAAAACATATAAATAAAAAACAAATAAATAAAAAAGAACCGCTCATTGCTCTGTGACCTCCCGCACCTCCTATCCTCGATGCAAGAGAGGAAGGCACTCTTGTAGAAGAGAGACGGAACAGAGGGCTCGGACTCGATCAGTTTGTCCAGAATCTGCAGTTTTTGCGCATTGATATCCCCTCTGAGCTAACTTATTAGCCCATGAATGCGCGTAGACCACAAGGAAATCATCCTGGGCAACCTCAAGGTGGTCAGGAATGGAATCAAAGAACGACCACCCAAACGTAAATAAAGTACAGAATAAGTTTCACACTGGATTCATACTCTCCGAAAGCTGCGAACGACAATTCTTGTCCTTTTTTCGAGTGGATCCAGGTCGAAATAATTCATAAAATCGCTAACCCTCTCCATGATCTGTATCGTTCCTCTTCCCGACGTCTTCGGCGCCTCACTCAACCGTTTCCACGTCACTTTCAGCGCTCTCTTCTGGAATTATTGTTATTGTTTTGTTATTGTTGTTGTTATTGTTGTTCTTATTATCGACCGGAACTGCAGCTGTTTTGTATTGTGACGCGGGAATTCTCGATCCCTGTCAGTCAAGTAGACATGTAGACAGGGAAAAGTCACGGAGAGACGAGGAGGTTGCCGCTACATGAATAGCCGAGCACTTCCTCTGTGTCATAGTCTATGGGTATGGGCTAGGGATGACAAATCGGCATTCGCCTCTCTTCCTTTGCGTACTCTCTCGTCTCTCTGACCGGCGAGAGATCATTCTTAACGAGAGTTGCCATCACTAGTAATAAACAAATTGCCATCACTAGTATGGGCTCAGACCCTGAATGAGAGATGGAAGTGTGTTCTGTGCTTTGAGGTCAAGAAAGTATCTAAACATCCCCAACAGAAACCTTGTTCACACGAAAACAAAGCCATGCGCCTGGCACACATTTCTCTTGCATTTCAATGTGCATTTCTCGATTTGAGGCTTTCCTCTGCCTTCTTATGTATGGAAAGGGCAGCACTGCAGAGCACTTTGTGCGGACTTTCAGATGTTGAAACTTCCAAATATCACTGCCCTATGGACAATAATGATGCAATCTGACTACGCACCACTCAAAGATTGTTATTGCATTGCCATCCTAAAACGGAACGCTTGCCTTCCGGCTGACTACTCTGGGAGCGTAGAACAGCATCGCTTAGCATCAGAAATGGCTAGACTGCCTCTATTTTACACAGTCTCTCTCAATTCTTCTGACCTGCGAGAGAGCGCAGAGAACGAAGAGATGGTAGCAAATTGCAGCGTTCACGTATGCAGGGAACAAAAGCAGGACTTTTCGACTTGGCGTAATGTTTCTCTGGTCAGGAGAGAGCAAACTGAGTGAGAACTATGCACTTTGCGCGATTGCTCTAGCCGGTGAAAGATCAGGTACTTTGGTTGTTTCCTAGGTTTTCCTAGAGAGTGAAAGGAAAAAAAGAATATTTCGATTCGAATACGCTTCACGATCACTATAGCACTCAAGAAAGCCCATGGAAACAATTTGACCGCTACTGGTTCTATAAAAATAAAGTGAAAGAGCAAATTCAGGCAACTTTCTGGGTTTAGCATCGTTTTGAAAATAGGTTAGAAAAAGCGAGAGAGCACTCAAAATTGAGAGAGTCAGACGAAAATACCTGCAGATCGGTCAGTTTCGCGTGCAATTCGTTGACGAAAGGCAGCAGGGGATGGACGAAGAACTGCTCCCGCTCGATCCCAGAGTCGCGACTTCCTGCAGTATCGGGACTAGAGTGTAGTCTCGAGTTGGTCGAGAGAGCACGCGAAATTGAAAGAGTGGCTCACCTTGATCCTCGCTGCTGGTCTGGTGCAGGGGCGGCAGCGGCGAGGCGGTGGGCGGCGCGGCGAGTGCTGCAAAATGTTGGTTATGCGCTGCAAAATCGTCCTTACCTGGTTTGTACTTCTTGCACTTCTACTGTCAGCCATTCACTCATTTTCTGTAGTCTTTCCCTAGTAACTTCTAGATACTCTAGCACATTTTCTCGGGATTGTCGTTGATTACTGGTAGATAGATTGCTACCAGTAACCAGGAAGTGAGTTTGGCTCGGTAAATTCACGAGACCGACCCTTGTTCTACTCACTTCTGAATGCGCTCCTCAACGACACTTTCGCGTGCAGTCTCCAGTTATCTATCGTCGACGACGCTCTCAGATGCCACACCTCCGCTCTCACCAGCCACGACGACAACGCCGTCTGCTCGCCCGGCTCATCGTCGAGGATCGACCAGCGCGGACTACCGTACTGCCCTCCGCTACCGTAATCGCTCCGACTGCGCGGCAGCCCGGACGGCATTTATCGATTGACGAGCCGGCATGGGTTGGTCATAGGCTTGAACGGGAACCGTTGCGCGATAGTAGTAGTGGGGATAAGCGCGGCGCGCGACGGAAATTCCACCTAGCAACGAGTGGATAGGGAGGAGAGAGGCGGCGGAGTAACTGGTCAGAGACTGACTATTAGTCTAATTGGTGGGTGAATGAGGAGAAAAACAGGGAGAAATGAAGCAAAGTTCGGGTTAAATTTCGAGCAATGACTCATTCCCCAGTTGAGCAGATGCCCATGGTAACCAGGGAATGAGTCATGTTATTCGTACGCTGTGGCATTGATATTAATAGAAAATACAGGCGAGTGCCCTTATACATACGGTGAAACGCATTTCGAAGTTGCTTTCATCAGCTCTCTCGTAGGCCACAAATGCGAGTCGAACGAGAAATACAGATCATGACGTCACTATCCAAATCGGTAGGCGTTCACGTAGATATGGAGGGCTTCCTAGCTCAGGAATTAGAGGCTCTCTTCGTTTTACGTTATCTCTCGCTGATCAGTCGCTCTCTTCATTTCTAATATGAGGGCGTTCGCCTAAGAATCGAGCAAGGACTGGCACAGCTCCAAAACGTCGATTCTCTGAAACTCCGGGTTTTGGGGTTCTCGAGGTTGCTGATGACGATGGCCATGGTCATTTTCCATATTGAGCCCCCGTTGGCTCCAGATGACGTCACGTCGAAAACGGTTTTTGTGAAATTTCTGCGTCCCCGAGTTAGCTAAAATTAAGCGAAAATGTTTCCCGAGGTAGAATTTGATGCTGATCACGCCTGTCTAATTCATTTTTTTTGCTAATTATCTTAATTAATTGCAAAAATATAACTTTGCGCAGAAGCGAAAGTGGTCTGCGCCTTTGGCATAGATCGGACCGGAATCGCGTGAATATGCTAATCCTAAAAAATGGTGTCTCTAAACGGTCAGAGCTCTGAGAAAATCGACTTATAGTGTAAATATCTTGTAAGTAAATCTGACGATCTCTCTCCGAACCTTTGATCTACCCGAGTCTCTCTCGATTGATCCCTTCCCCGTCTGTCTGTCTCTCTGCTCCCTCTCGTTTCCATGTGCTCTCTTCCCATCCCTTCGGCGGAGACAGGGGTAGATCAAAGGAAGCCAATAATCAAGAGGAAGATGGGTAGATTTACTCACAAGATATCTACACTATAAGTCGATTTTCTCAGAGCTCTGACTATTTAGAGACACCATTTTTTAGGATTAGCATATTCACGCGATTCCGGTCCGATCTATGCCAAAGGCGCAGACCACTTTCGCTTCTGCGCAAAGTCATATTTTTGCAATTAATTAAGGTAATTAGCAGAAAATGAATTAGACAGGCGTGATCAGCATTAAATTCTACCCCGGGAAACATTTTCGCTTAATTTTAGCTATCTCGAGGACGGAGAAATTTCACAAAACCCGTTTTCGACGTGACGTCATCTGGAGCCAACGGAGGCTCAATATGGAAAATGACCATGCCCATCGTCATCAGCAACCTCGAGAACCCCAAAACCCGGAGTTTCTGAGAATCGACCTTTTGAAGCTGTGCCAGATTCCTCCGGATCTGCTCGATTCTTAGGAAAACGGCCTCATATTCTCTCGTGGGTTAGACAGAGCGAGAGACTGTGTGAAAAGAGGAGAGTCAGCGCCAGGTAGGAGGTAGAAGGAGGAAAAGAGGAAGAAGTGGCTGCTGTCGCGCCTTCTGAAGGCCGACGTCGTCGACGGTAATGAGCGCTCTCTCGCTTTCCCGTGCTCTCTCACATCTCTGACCGGTGAGAGAGCGCTGTGAAATGAGAGAGAGGATTCAGAAGGCGCTCTTCGACGTTGAAGTCAAAGTGAAAAGAAGAGAAAAAAGGTCGCAACTCGTCAGGCAAATGAGGCAGAGGCGAGAATAGCGCTGTCACCATCAAAGTCGAGCAATTGTCTGACTCTCTCATTTCACAATGCTCTCTCTCCGGTTATAGAGGCGAGAGAGTGTGTGAAATGGAGAGAATATTCATGGAGAGAATGTCAGAACATTACTTTATTCACTTCGCAGAGTCGCACTGATCGATTAGAAGGAAGATGGGTTTTCTATGGATATGGAAGACGAGGTAGAATTAATAGGCAAGAAGCAAGAACCGTTTTGGAGCGACCGTGAAACATATCTCACACGTTGCAATCAACTTGCAAGCAACAAAGAGCGCCAAGAAATGAGAATTCGCAACTCTCGCCTCGAAATAATGAAAAAGAGGCAGAATGGATAGAGTTCACAAGGCTGCGTTGCGAGAATATCGCGCGCGCCATTTATTTACCGAGAATCGGTAATTCTTGCGTCTCTCACGCTGGTCAGAGAGAGGGAGAGAGTGCGGGAAATGGAGAGAGACAGAGAGAATTCTTGAAGAATTCATCAGAATCGTGCGGATTCGGTGGGAAATTAAGAGGATTTCGCAAAAATCGTTGTTCTGAGTAATTTCATGAACGATTGACGCACAAGTAAAGCAGTTTTATGCTAATACAACTATCGGGCGTCAGAGAATGGACAACGTGGAAAAGTAGAAGGGGACCCCGAATTCTTCACTGCGATTTTCGAATTTGAATATGCTTCACGGCCACTATGAGTAGAGACCGCAATGTGTATTGACTTTTCCATCGAGTGTACTCAAGACAGTAGCCAAACTGTCCCTCAGGACCCTATTAACATCATACTTTTGGACTTTTGTGAAAATCTTTTCTCTAAGCCGCGATAGGGCTAAAAATGTGCACTCAAATTTTCCTACTAGCTCGATTCAAGATCGGGTCGTAATACATAGGGGGGCGGAGCCTAAATCAGTGCTCAGTGATCATGAGGGTTCGAGAGAGCCCTCTCTAACATGCGTCGATAGTGCAGTGGTAGCGCATCTTCTTTGAGATCCGACCCTTTGTGGTTCGAGTCCGCTTGGTAGCAAGACTTTTGCAAATGATAGAGATAAACAGCGGAAGTCGGCATTTGAACATGCGCGTACTGCAACAATCTTTGAAAGGAGCGGGCAAATTTCAAACACTTCTGTTTTTGGCGTTTTTTGTTTTGATCTTCTCATAAAAATAGAAAGAATATACTGCGAGAGACGCACTTGTGTACGATCACTAGAAAGCACTAAATCAACTACCCAGGTACTTATTTTGTTGTTTTTGACCTACTCAAAGTTGTTCGATCAAGATGCGTCTCGGCTCATTTATAGAGGATGGTGATAGCTACACAACGATCACTTGGTCGTTCAAAACGGTTGAGAACTAAGACTGCCCCGCCTCGGCGCAGGTTTTCGTCGATTTCGCGTCCCCACCAAGTGGGCGGAGCTTGCGGTCTCTAACTATGAGTCACTTATATACAGTGATGGAACGATGTTCTTCGGAACGACGGTATAAAAACAACAATAAATATTCAAGGAAATTCCCTTCCAACATTTCACTCGCTATGATCAGGTAAACTCGAAACTATACTCTAGTCCCGATTTGATCATCGCTCACCTTCAGGTTCATCCTTCCATTCATCATTCAGCTCGTGAATGAGCTTCTTTCGAAGGATCGCCTCCTTGATTCGCATCATCTTTCAGTCTGAAATTATATTTATTATTTACGCTTTAATTGACCAAACAATCGGGGAAAACTGCGAAAATTTGACAATTCACGCGATCGAACACTCTTTATTCGCTACTTTTCGTCAATTTTCCACTCGATTGCTGTTCATTTTTCTGTTCCGCTTACTGCGGAATAATTGATCATCGGGATGGGCTGGAACCGCGAGAGGGAGTGATGGTGAGTAGACTTTGAAAAGCAGCTAAACAACATTTTGTACAATAGGGAAGTCACTCCTCGCCCTCCTCATTCTACGTACTCTCTCGTGAAAAGCGCGGTTCATTTCCCTATTACGCAACATTTGTTTAGTTGCCTTTCAAAGTCTACTGGAGAGGAAGCATGCGAAATATTGATACGCGACCATTACTCGCTGGGTGAGCTATAAGTGGAAAGAGGTGTGACAGAAAAAAAGACGTGGGATGATAAATATTATCAGCTGATGAGCCTCTAGAGAGAGATTCTATTCTCAGCATCTCATTTGCGCTCAATCTTAGAACCAGAGTAGAAACTCTTTAGTTGAAATACAAGATCACTTCTTCTGCAGAAAGGCCAAGCGAAATGGGAGAGAAAGTCTGGACTTAAGAATCCGGAACGGAAATGAACTGGGAACTTGATAACACACGTAGGATTGGGCGGTTGCGGAACACGTTAACAATTCAGTTGAGACCGCAACGAAACTTGCCAAATGTATGAAAATCTGCAAGTTTGTACACAAGACCGCCCGAAATAGCCTCGATTTCGAAATCACGAGGCTCGCAATCGCTAACGGAAATGGGGCAGGGACTGTGATAACGAAGGAAATTGAGATTTGATAAGGCTATCATTCAAAAATATAGAGCAAATAACAGACAAATGGATGAGAAAGTGGCTGGAAGTAGTGCACGACCAGAATAAGCACGCCTTCCGCGAATGTAAAGCCCGTCGGCCTCATTTGCACGCAGATATCGCCGAGATTGCTCATTTTCGCACTTTCGCAGGTTAGAGGGAGCGAGAGAGCGGGTGGAATGGAGAGAGTTAGACAGATTGGTTGAGAGAGAGGACGTGAAATAATCATGTCCGAGAGAGTGTACTCGGAACTGGAAGTGGTTCCGCTCGGGGAAAGTGCGGACATCTTCAATAGCGAGTAATGTTCTGACTCTCTCATTTCACAATGCTCTCTCTCCGATTAGAGAGGCGAGAGAGTGTGTCAAATGGAGAGAGTCAGAACATTACTCGTAGGGAGTGTAAATTGCAAGAAAAGGGATGGTTTCACAGGAGAAGCCGAGCCATCTATAGACAGAAAGGCCTGGTGAGTTTAAAACTCGGCCCGGTGCCAAGGAAACATGGATACATCTAGGGAAACATGGATCCAGCTTGATTCAAATCTTAGAGTGCTACAAGGTACGGAAATGTTGCTTAGAAATGGGCAGGCTAAAGCCCTAAAAACGAGGCGGAAGATCAAGCAACCTTTCCAGCTCATGTCATGGGTTCGACTTAGCAACAACTAGCTCATTCCTCGTGCCCTCTCGCGACTCTGACCGGCGAGAGAGCGTGGCGAATGGAGAGAGTCAGACGATCGTGCCTCGCCGTAGCCCCCGTGTCTTGGCGACAGCGAATTCCTTGAGGAAGAGGAGGAAAGGAAGGAGGAGCACCGCCCGTCTCTCCGCTTTCCTTGATCTCTCGCCGGTTAGAGAGTGCGAGAGAGCTGGGGAAATGGAGAGAGTCAAGGATTCTCCAAAACATGCGCGCGCCTGGTATGAATACCAGAGCGGGCCCGGAGAGGGAGGAGGAGCCGGGACCGGGAGCCGGAGTTCAGGTGACATTGCGATGGTGTAGCCCAAACAGCAGGAGTGAAGATCGTTTGGACGAGTCGCATCAAAGACCAAATGTGGGACTGATCATTTCCAAAATTCCAGAGAGCACGAATACAGGGGGCGGCGCAAGGAGCTAGGTAGAGCGAGATCAGCTCGTTCAACACTACACTGAGAAAAATGTTTGTTGTTTTGAAACTACAAACATCGCGTATGACAACCATGAGTGTTAAAGTTTGACAAACATGAGTGTAGCCTCATTACATGGAAATGTTTGTTAAATTTAACATACAGACACTGGTCACCGATCTATCACAGTTATTACCGATTCTTTTCTCTCCGAAGCCATAAGCAATGGTAGCCTAATGGTTAGTGCGCTTGGTTGGTTACACAATGCCGTGGTATCGATCCCAACTCCTCTTTACCACTTTTTTGCACGCTATGCAAAACTACAAACATGTTTGTTAAATTCTACATACATCGACGCTTGTAATCTCAGCATACAGGGTGTTTCATGAGCCCACCAGTACATACGCTTGTATGTTAAATACTACAAACATTTCTCTCAGTGTAGGTGATAGAGCTCGAAATACGAGTCGCCGTCTCTTCATTTCACACGCTCTCTCACCAGTCGACCGGGCGAGAGAGTATGTGAAATGAAGAGACGGCGACTCGTATTTCGAGCTCTACTCAGAATGAGGAGAGGTGAAGTTTTTAGTTGTTGAAAACGGGAGGCCAAGAACCAACGATCGCTTGAGCCCTCTCGTCTTTGCATAGCGCACGTGTAGCATAACCGATCTACAGCGGGAATGAATCAGAGTTCGAAATACGGGTAATCGTCTCTTCATTTTGCACACTCTCTCACCGGTCAGAGAGGCGAGAGAGTGTGCAAAATGAAGAGACGATTACCCGTATTTCGAACTCTAGAATGAATGAGACAGTGCGAGTATCGAAATGCTGTGGTTCGAAGTTTCGATGGTCTCAACGGTCTCAGAACAGCTCTGAAATGACGATTCGTCAGCTCCATAAGGCGAAAAGGCGGCAACGAGCCTCCAGGTGACTGGCCGGCGGCTTCAGTTTCTCTTATTGCATGTTTAGTCTCTGCTCTCTCCTTTTTACACACTCTCTCGGCTTCCAGAGCGAGCGAGAGAACACGGTAAAACGAGAGAGCTGCGCCAAATGGCCTCTCGACGTGGGATCGAGTTTCGGCCGAAGTGACAAAGCTACATGCAAGGCGATCATGAGAATATGACTCTCTCCATTTCGCACGCTCTCTCGCGCTGTCTGATCTACGAGAGAGTACGGGTAATGAGATAGAGAGAGGAGGAGGAAAGGAGGGATTGACTTACGGTGTTTAGCATGATCTATGAGTTTTCGCAGCGCAGCATGGTTAAGGGATGTGAGCGTGGCAGCATGAATTCCCCTCAAGCTCTAAACGACAAGTCCGGGCTCTTCATCAGCATCTGGTTTGTGAATGCGGAACTGATCTCAGTGAACCACCCCTATTTATCGTCTCCGCTCAATGCCAGAAATCACTATCACCAGTATATCAAAACAGTCCCGATAGTCTAACGATAATGCGCATATCCTGTCCTCTATTCCGAGAAAATCTTCGAAATTCGTGCCAAAACAACCGGTATTTGCGGCCGGAAAACCACATCAGGGACGGGGAATAGGACGGAAACGAAACGGGAGACGGGGGACGGATGCCGTGACCTTTGAGGGGGCGGGCGCTATGGTCTTTGTTAGTTATACGCACGTTCACGCAAATCAAAATAGTGCGTCAATGGGCGCCAAAACAGGCAACATTGTCTAGAATTGCAACGGAAACGACACCAGAGAGCTCAGGAAGTCTCTGTGATCTTGGACGCTGCCCTTGAGGGGGCGGGGAATGGGATTCCGGAATGCTATCTCGCTTGTTTGAGAAACAATTCAAGGCGCGTAATAATATCTGAGGCCGTACATGAGTCATCACGGTAGGGATGGCTTGACAAGAGATGACTCTCTTCATTCTACACGCCATCTCGCCCCTCTGACCGGTGAGAGAGCACGCGAAATGAAGAGACGATTTCTTGCGAAGCCATCTCTTCATTACGATCACCTTCTGGAGCAGATGAAGGATCAGAATCTAGGTTGGAGTAGGTCATCCTTCCGAGGTTGGTAAAAAATATGTCAGGTAAACGTGAAGAGGTGACCAATAGGGATGGCAATTCGGCATGCGCCTCTCTCGTTTCGAATGATCTCTCACCGGTCAGAGAGACGAGAGATAACGCGAGATGAGGAGAGAGGAATGCCATTTTGTCAACACTGGTGCCCAAGCGACCAAGCGCGCTGCCCTCTTCTAGTGCCTTTGGTTGACCGCCGAGATAGCACTCAAAAGCGAGAGAGCCTCCTAGAATCCATCCAACCACTTCCACTTCCTCTTTCACCTCGAAAAGTGACTCGTTTATATAGCGCCGTTCCCCATTCAGGGCCTCTCTCTTGATTCTCAATGCTCTCTAGCCAGTCAGAGAGGGGATAGAGCACTACAAAGGGAGAAACCCAGACCACTGTGGACCATTCATCGGGTTGCCAGGCTGCATCTAGAGTGGAGGTAGTGAATGACATGCGATGGTGGTAGGACCATTCGCTTGCATTTTGCAGCGATGGAACACAATGGGTGCTCCTTATTTCTGCACGAGTTGGGAATTTGGGCCTTTTGTATTCTGGTATCATTACTCTTTGGGGGCAGCAGCACAATGGCCTGGTTTGCGCACGAATAACGAAGTTGGGCCTTTCGTCTGATCGGCTAAAGAGCTTTTAGAATGGAGAGGCTGTACTCTGGAATCATTACTCTTCGGAAGTGAAATGCAATGGTTTGCGCACGAATAGGGAATGCGGGCCTTTTGTCTGATCGGCTAAAGAGAATTTCGAAAGGTTGATTCATGAACGTTGGACGAATGGTGCATGAACAATGGTCTGGGCATACAGAATGAGACAGCTCATTCCTCAACGGGCACTGAAACACAATGCGCACGGGTTGGAGTCGTTTGATTCATGAACGAATGGGGAATGAATGATCGGTGAAGGAAGATGTAATGTCGCGTAATTGATAATGAACAACGAAGAACGATTGATTGCGGCACTAGACGTAGTGCTATTGCAACCTTCAAACACGGCGTCTTGGCAACCTTCCAAGAAATCCTATTTCGCGGCGAGACCACAGCAGTACTCTCTCACTGTCGCGTGCTCTCTCGCTATCTCTCGACCACCCCTTATAGGACGCCGTGCCAAAGAACCCAGGAGCGGAACATAATAGGTTGCACTTCTTGAATCACGTGTGAAAAGGGGGCGAATTGGTCTACTGGTCTTTGAAGAATAGCCCCTCGAGGGTCGACCTGACATGGCGCCAGACACCTCTGAGGCTTTGAGCTCTGACCAACGAGAGAGCACGCGAAACGAGGAGAGCAGCGAGGAGAGGTGTGCATTAAAAATCAACGGGGGCTTGTTCGAGGAATGACTCGCTTTTCTATCCGTCAAGAGGCCAGGACGAGGGACGATTCTGGTTACTACTGTGCGTAGAGTTCGAAGTACAGGTAATCGTCATTTCGCATACTATCTCGTCGGTAAGAGATACGATTACCTGCACAGGACATCATCATACCACGAAAATAGGCATATCGAGCTCACAATTTGCTAAGAATCGCAGCCCGAGTACTTTGTGGATGGTGTCAATGTCTACCCAGAAAGGGCTAAGAGTAATCTTGCCTGAGAGCCCTCGGGGGTGTCTAATACGGCGAATGGGGGATCAGCCGGGGGAGATTGGCGTAAGGCAATTGCCGCCAAGGAGGGTATTGTGCTTGCTGGATTACTTCTGGGAAATAGGCGCGACCGATGGGTGATTCCTGGCTTTACTGTGGAATATTGGCCAGAAAATTTCCGGGCTCATTCGTGAATGGAATAGGTTTCACCGGTTCTTCAGAAAGGAACGTGATGGGAAAATTCAATATGTCGCACATGAATCGTGATTTGGAAATAAAAAAATAAATCAGACTTCTAAGGTGAGGGAGAAGGAAGCAGGAACGATTGCGGATGAAGTCGCAAGATTCATAAGGCTCTATGCGTAAGTGATTCAACAAATGTTTGTAGCTGTGGCAGATTTGGAATATGAAATCTCGAGGTAGGAATGGTTCCACCTTAGATCTCGCGCCCGGGATTGAGACAGATTTGTAGGCAATTTACTCTATTTTTTCGCGAATCATCATGATATCTAGGGACCAATACCGCTCGCATAGCTGGATGACATCATAGTCTACACTGCAGTCTAGCCCCATTACCCGACAAGGAAGCGATCAAGTCTAGGCGGAAGGAGTGCGGGTTACTACCTAGCTGAGCATTCTGGGGCTCACAAAGAACAGAAATCCACAGAAAACAGGCGCAGCGTGCCCCATAACTGGTTCCTCTTCTGAGGAACTGTGTTGTTGTGTTTCCACCGCCCCTAAGAAAATGCAACAACTAAATTTCCGGTCGACCGGAAATGCTGAGCGCACCGTGGGCGAAACGACTGTAGGATGTCCAGAGAACCGCTCGCTCTCCTCGTTCCGCGTGCTCTCTCGTCGGTCAGCGAGAGAGCACGGGAATGCGAGAGAGTCGACCAATAGAACATCGTCCGCAAAAACGACTGTCGTCAGTCAGCGGCACAGTGGGGTAAATCGAGCGTTAAGTGGACTGGATTCTGACTCTCTCGCTTTCGCACGCTCTCTCGCTCTCTCTGACCATCCAGAGAGCACTAGGAGTGAGGAGAATCAGATATCCCAGATGACGAGGTCGTCGAGAAAGGCGAAACCGCCCTTAGATGAATGCACAAAGCGATATGTGAAGGGAGCATATGAAGAAGTCGGAAATGGCCTCTTTCTCGAATGATCTCGCTCTCTTATTTTTGCACGCTCTCTCGCTTCTCTGATCGATGAGAGAGCATTGCGAAATGAGAGAGTCAGACGATTGTTCATGTGATCGTTCGAAGAAATTTCGAAATATGCGGCGTTTCCTTTATTCGGGAACTGTAAAAGGCATAAGGCAAAAGCGTGATTTCACAACGCCAATCTTTTAGCAATGGTACAAACCATTCAAAAATCCGCGTTCATAAAGCGCAAAGCGCGAGCGCGAAATGGCTCAAACCGCAAATCGCTTCCCGCAGAGGGGGCGGCGAGGTAGTAGCAGTAGCACGGATGAAATGGAGCAGAAGAGCGAGTGAACCTACGCTATTGCGCCGGACAACGTTCCGCTCTTTCCATTTCGCACGCTCTCTCGCCCAGCCTACCTGGCGAACGATGAAGAAGCTCGGACTCTTACCGACACTAGACTCTCTCGACGCGCCGGCGCGAGAAATCATAAAGACACGAATCATAAAAGCCGGCCGGGAAATAGCACAACAAGTAGCGATAGAGCTCGGGCTTTTGAGGACTGTCAGCTCTCTCCATTTGCGTGCTCTCTCACCAGTCAGAGAGGCGAGAGAGCGTGCAGAATGAGGAGAGTGCCAACCCATCGCTAGTGGAGAATGGGTTCTTGTACATACAGTATGCATGACGGCAAAGAAGAGGGATTCCGATAACGACAGAACAACAAGTCGTTGACCGAGTGAGGGTCGATGTGCATGTTTTGAGCAGGAATGGCTTGGCAAGAAATGACTCTCTTCATTCTGCGCTCTCTCTCGCCTCTCTGTCCGATGGGAGAGTGCGTGAAATGAAGAGACGATTTCTTAAGCCATCCCTAGTTTTGAGCAGCAGGAACAATGGCTCACCCGGCAGCTCTCAACTGCTGGAAAGCACTGGGAATGAAGAGAATGAGATATCTATCTGTGATGACGATCTCGAGTGAAGAATGAGATAAGGGTAACCGGCAGATCGTGATCTTAGCCAGAGAAGAAAAAGGTTTCCGAGAACCATTCCGTCCATTTTTATACCGATTTGGAAGGTTCAGAGATCGCAAATCGCATCATCTCTGATTTATCGAGTACGATAAATTATTATTTTACGTGACTTTCGAAAATAGTTTTGATGGTCGGAAGATTCGTAGATCAGTCATCAGTGATCACAAAACCTTCAGGGTCGAGGATGACTTTGACGTCCTGATTAGCGTTGACAAATCGGCACTCGTCTCTCCTTATTTCGCATGCTCTCTCGTCTCTCTGACCGGCGAGAGATCGTTCGAAACGAGAGAGGCGCGTGCCGAATTGTCATCACTAGTCCAGATTCTCCTGATTGGTCTCTTTGTTGAAAGGACATCGTGCGTGGGTTTGGAAGATCTCATGATTCGTTGGTCGAAATTGAAAGCAGGGCATCGTATTCCTACCTAGCGCAGGCGCTTTCGACTGTAAAATACTTCATGTGGCCGAACCTTTATCGAAATTAGGAGAGTTACCCAACCTAATTCTTTTCGTAGTTCTGAATACTGAAAGCGTGCAATATTATGATAGTTTACTCTATTCCTGATGTCATTCAACTGGTTTCTCGGCCCTTCCTGGTCGCAAAAACTCGTGATTCCAATTATTCCTCGAAAGTGCGTCGTCGCCTTTTCTGCCCGACTCAAGTCATTTAGCTCCTGGTTTCTGCTCTCCGGAAGGGCTGGCTTGGCAAGAGACTGTCTCTTCATTTTACGTGCTCTCTCACCGACCAGAGTGGCGAGAGAGCGTGCATATTGAAGAGAGTCGTGTCTTGCCCATCCCTGCTCTCCGGAAGTCTCCAAAGGTGTCTGAAGAATCGCGCCTTGATTGGCTCAACGTGACATTTATATGGACACGGCAAGTTAGGCAGCCGCAACGCTTCCTTTCTGCACATTTCTTGCTCAATCATTACCATTTCCCAAGCCGTGACAATTTTGAACAATTCAGCTCATTCAAGACCTTTGTTTTCTTGTGCCAGTACGTGCTTGCATTTCTGATGTTGCTACGCAATAACCGCTCTCTGACCGTTCGGGTTGTTCCTTTTCCGAATTGTGCCTCTCTTCTCTTGGCTTAGAGTCCTCCTACGTGCGTTATGAGCCATGTCCTTCTCTCCTTTTCCCTCAATCTCTCATCAGTCAGAGACCCGATGCGCTTGCATTTTTGATGTTTATGTCTGCCCGTGCCCGCTCATTGGCCATTGAAAGAGCACATCGTTTGATCTGAAGGGGGACCCGCTTCCGGAGAGAGGGACAGAAAACACCTGCTTGAGGCAAAGGGAAGGCCTAGATCTTTTGAGTTTTGTTCTTTTCACACATCTGCCATTAAAATTCACTTCAACATACGATCAATTCTGTTTATTTCTAACAAAAACATGAATGCACACAGTACTTATTTGAACAATCTAGGGGAAATGGTGTTAATAACCTTGTCACACTACATTCCAGACCTACGAACATCTTGAACAACATGAGTTTTTAGTCTCGCTACACCTGTCTCTAGCCCTAGTCTATGTTCCATGACGAATACACGTCGTGAGAATGTCCGATCGCCGAACGTTGCCTCTCAGTCATATTGTTTCTGCACTAGAATCTAGACACATTCATTCCGACGAAATGATTTCACCTGCTCATTCCACTCGTTCTTACACCTGTCCCATTTTTAGAACTCTTTTATGATCGAGGACGGTTTCTCCATGACGGACACGCCATGTAGTGTCGTCTCCGACTACAATGACTACGTGCCGTTGCATGTCGCGCAGTATATCCAGGTGAGAGCAATGTTCTGACTCTCTCCATTTCGCGCACTCTCTCGCCTCTCTAACCTGAGAGAGAGTACGCGAATTGAAGAGACGATTTCTTGCGAAGCCATCCCTATTCTAGAGTTCAGTTCGATACTGAATGGGAACTACAGGGAGTACACTGAAAGAAAGGGTTGTGTCATTGCATGTTGCCTATGATTTCCAATGATTTTTCCAATGATTTCTCACAATCAGTTTGTCTTTTGGCTAGGTTTCACTTGCTCTTTTGATGTCGATTAGGCAGAGAAGCGTCGATCTGTCGCAGTCATCCGTTCAAAATAAATATTTATGATCAGCAAGAATATTCCTGGATTACTTCCTTGCTATTTCTTGCTAAATCCTTGAAGTTCAGATCAAATTGAGGGACAAAACTGAGAATTCCGTCATTCATCTTTTTCAATCTCGTCAGATTTCCTTCTCCATCATCTCCCTCGTCATCGTTGTCTATACTGCGACGCACTTCCTCTTCAAAACCATCTTCGAGACCATCTTCAAGGTTCGAAATATGATTTTTCGGCGCTTGTGCTCATCATGATAGGATGGTAGGGGTAGTACAATAATGTAAACCATTTTATCAATGTGGTTCCCCCTATTATTAAATAGTTTTTTGTAAGTGGAGACCGCCCAAACAGCAAAAGAGCCGATTTTCCACCCTCGAACTTGGAAGGGAATGTGTCGAATGAGTAAGCAGAACAGAGAAAACACAAAGAATCGCTGATTCTCTCAATTCCTACTCAAAGCGATTGAAAAGGACGAATATCTTGTTCATTTTAGAGTAAAAAAGGGTATGAAATTGCTCAGAAAACAATAATAATTCAGGAAATCCTCCTCACTCTCTACGTCTTCATCTTTCTGCACTCGCTGCTCACGATCATCTTGCAGGTTTGAGCTAATTAAATTAATTAGCAATTAGTTAAGATAATTAATTAACTAATTAATCAACTAATTAAGGGCGGCCTGGTCTACGTGCGCGTCTTCAGGAGTGATCCCTGCCAGGCGCAGATCAGCAAGGTATTTTTGAATTTCAAAACATAAAAATAAAGGAATCTCGTATTTTGGGATGTGTTTCACATCTTGTGCAAATGTCAAAGATACGTACAAAATTTAATTCCATCACGCTGTGCTGTGTAAAATTCACCCAAATTTTCTTATCTGCTCGATAGCCGAGTGAAACCAAGAAATGCCGCGAAAATTCGCGAAAAATAATTACTTCGTGAATGTTCAAGCACAATACTTTATTCGTCTGAGACTTCGATCCTTCCTTCCAGTTGCACTGCTAAGTACTCGCTCCGCTTCATCCTCCATCTCTTTCATTTTTAGCGATAGGAGGGCATACTATTCGAAACGAAGCAGCGCTAATATAAGACAATTTTGTTGTTGTTAGGGCTTGTTCTTCATGTTAGGGCTCGAACTACAAGACCTAACATCCCTGGCCTAATTTCCCATAAACAGGAAATAAATGATTATATTTGACGGGTCATACACTCCAGTTGCTCTGCTACTCCCTTCGCATCATTCTCCGCGTGTGCATGTCCATCTTCGTCTGCATCAACCTGTCGATTACATGCCAGGTTTGGTTATAAAATCGAAAAAAATTTCACTGAAATCAAGAGTATTCGTGCAAAAAGGCAATAATATTATAAGAATCTACAAAAATTAATCACAGAGAATCGTTACGACTTTCGTCCACTCTCGTCTCGTGCACAAGATATCGGGCCGGAGCATGATCGCGTTCTCGGTGAGCCAATTGATTTTAGTTTTTTTGTTTTAGTAATGTAATTTGTCGTAATTGTAACCTCAAGCGTTGAACAAAACGAGAAATATGAAAGTTGTCGTATTGTCTGCGATGAGATGTCGAATTGTTCAAATATATTTCATACGTGCTCGAAAAAGCGATGAATGGATGTATTTTCGATGGGTGACGGATAACCGTTGAAAATAAACCAAATAATAATTATTTACCCCTTCAGATCCTCTACTCGTCGCTCATCACTTGGGTGGCCTACCGCAATGACTCCTACACTGGGCGAGTGCCCTACTGTACTGGATCGTCGGCGGATAGTCAGGATGTAAGTTTTGTGGTTAAATTCACCCCGGTGGAGTGATACTGATGGAACGAAGTAGGAGAAGGGTGGGTAAAATGGAAGAAAAGGGACAAGGACCAGGATGTGCGTTTCCACTTGAATTCACCTTGGTTGGATGATACTGCTGAAGCACAATCAGGCAAAGGGGTATGATTCATCATACCGTATGAAAAAAGAAGGGCGACAAAGGTAGAGGACCTTATTGCACCGGATCGTCTGCTGATAGTCAGGATCTGCGTTTTCTGGTCAAATTCACCACGGTAGAGTGATACTGATGGAGCGAAGTAGGACAAAGAGAGAGGGACGGGGTAAAATGTAAGAAGAAAAACAAGGGTAGAACGGGACGGGTGCCCTACTGCACCGGATGACAGCCAGGATGTGCGTTTCTACTTGAATTCACCTTGGTGGGGTTTGGAACACATTCGGGATGATCGATAGTAAGGAGCTGGTTTCTTCCTATGAACGTACAATATTTTACGGCACGAAAGCGCCAAACATACGTCAAATCAATACATGCAGTAGCTGAAAAGTCTGAAGTCTAACGTATTTGCTGCAAGAGACTACACTCTAGTCCCGATAGCTCAATCAACTCAGGTGAACACGTGGAACATGTCCGTGCTCTTCGCCTTCGACGTCCTCACCATCATGATCGACCTCGCGCTGTTGAAGTACAACCATTACATGATCAAGCATGAGTGAGTGGCATTGAAGTACAGATATGTTTCACTGAGCTAACTAAAATGCGTGCGTTGAATCTAGGCTGATTCTCTGTTCACTCTCGGTCGAAAAAAACAAAAGTAATCATGATCGACCTCGCTCTGCTTAAGTACAACCATTACATGATCAAGCATGAGTGAGTGGAATGATGAAACACACAATTCAGTAGTAGAATCTGTTGTAGATAGGTTTCAGAACCCGAATGAAACTTAGTGTGTCGCGGCCAGATCGATTACACGATAGGCAGCTTTGCATTGAAAAAATCGTACTGAGGAGAGGACTGACATTTCACGTTCCAGGAAATCCTTCTCCCTCTCGATCACCTTCCTCCGTAGACAAAACATCGTCTCCATTCAGCAATTCCTGCCCTCTCTCGTGTTCCATACCATGTGCTACGTCGTCCAATTAGGTAATGGTTTCGGCCATCATAATCCAATGCACTGCGTTGTTGATTGCGTGAATCAAGTGGCTTTCATTGAGAATCGACTACTGAAGCGCGTAGCGTTTACAAGGATATTGCACTACGAACAAGCAATTTCAGGCGGTTTCTTCATCGTTTGGTCACTTCGTGACCAATACTCGAGCGTCGAATTCGCGACTATTAACGCGTTTATCTATGTGAGTTTCACAACGTCTATTTGTTCCCGTACTTCTTTCTTTGATAATGATGTTTGAACTCCTTTTGGCCTAAACCCAATAAACTATTCCAAGTCTTCCATAACCAGTATTTCGAGGTATAATACCAATATTTTCCCATTCAGTGTATGCCCTTCTACTGCGCGATCGGGCCGGCGATTTTGCTGTACCTGATGAGACAGGTTTGTATTTATTTACGTTTTCAGCAATTATTTTTCCCAAATGGCTCAAATTACACTTCGAAATACGATTCTTTTCATTTCTTACATCAAAGTAGTCGTTCAGGGTCGACTCATTCGAAAGGAGAAACTGAAAAACGTCGTTGAAAAAAAGACAACGCATACTAAAGTGAGAATTTTAATTAATTTTCAATAAATTAAAATTCTTTTAGACCTACTTCGAGTCGCTGCACAACCAATGGGAAACCGTCGCGATTTCCAAAGAAATCCCTTAATAATTGTTTACCTCGTATTTCGAAATAAACAAGTGCTCCTCACTAATTAGCAGTGAAACATCAGAATCCCACTCAAGACACCACGTTAGGATGAGAAGAGGATAGAGGAGAGAGGGAAGATAACCGAAGTAGGACTCTCCTGAATACATCTCCTCACTTGCGAGACTAAAATAAGGATTGCCGTCTCTTGATTTTACGCACTATTTCGCTACTTGTGATGTTTCCGGGTGGATTACTCCTGGTAAATGCACTTTAACCCCCGCATATTGCATCGTGGAGTTTGAAACCCCTTTTTTCTAGTATGTTGCTGTGTCTGCTAAAACGCTAAAACGCACGTCCAAATTAGATCCGACATTCCTTATGAAGAAAACTGATTAGGTCGGAATACTTATTGATCGCACTGCTCCCTGACAACATTTCATCGTCATTTCCTAGTTATTTGCTTTGTTGCATTTTACAAAAATCACATACTAATCCGCAAAGACAAGGACGAAGAATGGACACCCCATGCGACATCGTCCGGGAATACAACGCCTACACGCCACTGCATGTCGTGCAGGGATTGCAGGTTTGATCTTTGATCTTTCGATTTCACCCCATCAGTTGTTGTTGAATTGCAGCAGGTATTATTTTGTTGAACCCTTAGGGAGTATTCGACGATTAACCCACTTCTACGACTAGTCTCAAGAAATAACCTTGAAACATACTCGAACATCTAATTTCGAAATATCCGTCAGATTGCAGGTTCGGTTCTTTTATCTTTTTGGGAACGGAAATGAAGCATCACTGACCCTGTAATTCAAGTATACTGAAGAAATTATCCTGAAACTCACCCAAACATCTAATTTCGAAAATAAAATCTTCAGATTTCCTTCTCCCTCCTCTCCATCGTCGTCGTTGTCTACACTGCGGTGCACTACCTGGCCAGGTCGATCTTCGAGAGGGTCTTCAAGGTAGGGATGGCTTCGCAAGAAATCGTCTCTTCATTTCGCGTACTCTCTCACCGGTCAGAGAGGCGAGAGAGCGTGCAGAATTTAAAGTTGAAGACTCGGAAAATTGGAGTAACAGGATAAGCGCATAAGTGTGAAAGAAGAGAGTCATTTCTTGTCAAGCCTTCCCTAGTTCAAGGTGGGAATCTAGTCAATTCCCTGTTATTTGAAATTAAGGCTCTTTATTTCATAAGTTAGATTGCAGAGTTGTCAAGAATTCTTTGCATTAGATGTGCATAGGTCGAAACCAATAACATCTTGCCTTTGCAATAGAAAAGATTTGGACGATGGAGAACACTCAAAACTAGCATCTGGCCGTCCCTGATTGGAGAAATGATCTGACTCTCTCACTTTCCTCTGCTCTCTCGCCTCTCTAACCGGCGAGAGAGCATTGCGAAATGAGAGAGTCATCCCTGATTCAGGAACTCCTCTTCGTCCTCTACTTCCTCATCCTCGCCCACTCATTGATTATCGTCGTGCTGCAGATGAGTCATTATCATTAATTAATTGGTCATTAATTACCGAGTCTCTCCAAACCACTCTCTAGTTCTGACCAGAATGACTGAGAAATCATGGGAATCTCTCGCTCGGTCTGACTGGCAAGAGGGTGCTTCACGCACTCGTTATAACGGTATAGGAGTCCCTCGGACCCTTCCCGGGGTTGGAATACTGGTTGGCTGGCGAAAGAGCATGTTATTCAATCCAACCCAACACAATTATCGTTGCAGGGCATTCTGGTAACCGTTCGCCTAGCAGCTGCAGACCCATGTGAAGCCCAGATAAGCAAGGTGAGCTTGATGTGGTAACACGCCTGGTACCAACGCTTGGTTCGGTACCACGAACCAAGAAGGCTTGGTGACGCAGTGAACATTACCAATTGCCAGCTTCTCTGCTACTCCCTCCGCATCTCCACTGCGATCCCCGTCGCCGCCTTCGTCTGGATCCACCTCGCCATCACTGTTCAGGCAAAGTGGAATTTACACTTTGCACCACCAACTGGCCAATTTGACATTTACACCCTGCACCACCTTCCGAATTTTCAGCGAATCGTCTCCACGCTGACCGGCAATGAGAGGATACAGATTGTGGTTGGGCGAATGATGATTGCTGTTTCGGTGAGTGAGAGAGTGGTGTGTTTGAAAATGTCATCTGGAGTAAAATCGAAAACGAAATCGAAGTCTAGTGTGAAGAAAGCTTAGTGAAACATACTCAAACGTACAATTTCCAACTTTATTCAATTCAATCATTTCATCAGTTCATCTACCCCTCCAAAACCACCTTCTTCGCCTACCGTACCGAGGTCTTCGAGGGTCGAGTACCGTACTGCACCGGGGCGACGCCCGGCAGCGCGCAGGTCGGTCACTGGGTCATGTTTATCACTTGAGATTTGCATTAATTGCAGATAAGCCAGGCGAATCTGCTCTTTCTATTCTCGTTGGACGTTCTGAACCTTTTTCTGGATGTGGCGTTACTCAAGTACAACAAGTACAAGCTGAAATTTGAGTCCGGAATTTTTTATCAGAAAAAATGATTATTACAGCAAGTCTTTCCACATGATGCTGACATTCCGAAGAAGGCAGAATGTTTACTCGATTCAGGTTGAAATATTTTTTTCAAAAAATAAAAATAATTTATTTTTTTCATCAATTCCTGCCGAGCGCCATCTTCCATTGTGTCTGCTACATGGTCCAAGTCTGTGAGTAATAATTATTATTGCAAAAAGAAAACAGTCTCTCCACTGCAAACGCCCAAATAGAATTCATCATGTAGCCGAATTGAAACAAATCCTGCTTTTTATGATACAGAACGATAGTATATCTAATCCAATTCCAGTCATGATGCTGTGCGGTCGCACATTTCGAGGCAGAGTGACCGACCTCGAATTCAGTACAATCAATGCCTACACTTATGTAATTAACATCTCATAAACTATTCACAGCGATAAATTCAGTTAATGCCCTACTACTGCTCGATCGGCCCCATTATTCTCCTGATACTGATGAGAAAGGGTCGATTGATTCGGAAAGAAAACCTCAAAAATATTGTCGCTCCCATGTCTGAAGAGGTGAACGATGTGATTATTTTGTGATCAAAAACTAAACCATCTATCACACAAATGTTCCTTTCAGGCCCACTTCGAGTCCCTCCGCAACCAATGGGAGACCGTCGATATTTCAAGGCCTTATGCATAATTATCACGTTTTCCTCAAATAAACAGGCATCCAACAAGCATTGAAACATCGCCAATCACAGCCCACGAAGTCGAAGTCCATCCAAACCATCCACCTCGTTAGGAGAAGCGAGAAACACGGGAATTCTCGGAGATTCAGACCCGAAATCGCTCAGCTTTTGGTGAATCGGCCTCATTTAGCCTGGGGAAGCAACACACCGTCTCTTCCTTTTGCCTTATCTCTCTTCTCTCTCTGACCTACCTTCTCGCCCGCTTTCTCGTGAAACTAACGATGTCTACGCTGGTGTTTCTATCAAATGTGTCGAAACGCAGTTTTATTGCCGAGCCGGAAGTTCCGGGGGTATATTGCGTATTCTACGCGACGAAAACGCACTTTACTCGAGGCAGAAATCCGCAAAACCTCTCGTTTTATTCGTTAAATTGCATTTCTCATAAGAAAAATGGTCAAGAATGTCCGCTCGCCGCATTAATTGCAAGATGCGCTTTGGAATGTTGCTGATGTCTTGATGTCTTACCTCGTGCCAGCCCTTGTTATTGATCATTATTTTCGAGTGCCTCTAGACGAATCCCCCAGGATTGATTATCAAGCCCACTCTAATTTCTCCCTTTCGTATCTTGCCTGCTCCGACGAATGTCGAAATTACATGTGTCGCTAAATTTTACCGACTGGTTATTATAATCAAACATCTGTGTGGTTGAAAATGTTGTGGTGAGAACTACATTCACTTTCTGCTAAGAATTTTAATTCTCTAAAATATATTTGTCATAAATTCTAACTCGTTTCGGATGATCCCTCCATCCATGTTTCTATTGCGCGTTTATTGCATGTTTTGTCTCTGCGTAGCGAGGTAAAATGCCCTCAGGAATCAGATGGACACTCCGTGCGACGTCGTAGAGCAGTACAACACGTACACGCCGCTGCATGTCGTGCAGGCATTGCAGGTTGTTTTTTGTTTTTGTTTATATTTTTAAGCTAACATGGGAATAGGATTGGCACACATTTTAGAGTCATGTGAAGTATCCCTCGTGAAACATACCATGAGCATCTAATTACAAAAAACGACCCTTTCGAAAATTGTTTAAAAAATTCCTGGAATGCTGCTAAATTACAAAAAGGTAATCTGAAATACTCGAGGAAATGTCCGAGAGAGAAATTCCCCTTCCAGATCTCCTTCTCCGTTCTCTCCATCATCGTCGTTGTCTACACTGCGGCTCGATATCTTGTCAAATCAATATTCGAAAGGGTGTTCAAGGTGAATAGAGAGCCGGGGAATTTTTCAGTAGTAAGTGGCATGTTTACGGCATATACTTGCCCTTTTTTAAATTATGGAGTTGAAATAGTTAAAAGATCTCGTGTCAGTTTTTCCTTTTTTTCGAAGAATATGGAGGATGAATTAGGGCATCAGTGTCAAAACAAGTTAGGATTTCCAAAATGTGGTTTGATTCTCACAGAGGGGAATGGTCTGACTCTCTCATTTCGCAATGTTCTCTCGTCGGTTAGAGAAGTGAGAGAGCGTGTGAAACGGAGAGAGTCAGACCCAGAAGAAGATAAATTCTTTTCAGGAACTGCTGTTCGTCCTCTACTCTCTCATCTTTATGCACTCCATCATCACAGTTGTGCTGCAGGTAAGGGCGAAAATGCATTTCGAAACTACCTTTTCATCTCAGTTTTTAGATCACATTTATGATGTGGGAAATATACTAAGGACCTGATTGTATGATCTCATTCCAGGGTATGCTGGTGACAGTTCGTCTGACCTCCAAAGACCCTTGTCAAGCGCAGATCAGCAAGGTTTCGAATTTATTTGTTTTTTTTCGAAAAAAAATATGTTTCAAAACTACTTTCTAAAGCAATTGGTGAACTCTATTCAATTTGATTTAGTTGTACGTTTTTTAAAAATTCAAACAAATCGGTGCACAGTGCACATCCCTAATTGCAGCTGCTGTGCTACTCTCTTCGCATCTCCTCCTCTCTGCCGATCTCTGCGTTCGTCTGGATCCACCTAGCGATCACCGTTCAGGCAATTTGGGATTTGCACCGTGCACCAAATCCCGAAGTTTTCAGAGAATTGCCTCGACGCTAACGGCAAATGAGAAGATGCAAGTGATCGCTGCTCGAATTATGATTGCTGTGACGGTGAGGCAATGGGATGTTTACACCGGTCACCAGACCCGCTTGAATATGGCAAATACGATTCTACACCACTCACCACTCCATTCAGTTAGTCTACCCGTGCGTGCTTGCCTACTTTTCCTATCGAACTGAGGTCTTCGAGGGTCGAGTACCCTACTGCACTGGAGCCACCGCTAGTAGTGCGCAGGTATTGTTTTGTTATTATTATTGTTGTTGTTATTGTTGTTGTTATTGTTCCCTCCTTTTCAGACCAGTCAGTTCAGTCTGATCACGCTCTTCGTTTTGGACGTTCTGAACTTGGTTTTGGACTTTGCCCTGCTCAAATTCAATCAGTACAAGCTCAAATCGCAGTGAGTTTCTCGATCATAAACGGAAGGAGAGACACTATAAATGGCGAAGAATGATCTGACTCTCTCATTCTGATGCTCTTTCTTTTCTCTCACTGACGAGAGAGCATTGCAATATTGGAGAGTCCAATCATTGCTCGACATGACTTTTCAGCAAATCCTACGAGATGATGGTGACATTTCGACGGCGGCAGAATGTTTACTCGATTCAGGTTTGCGTTTTCTATTTTCAGGCTATGATTAATAGTTTTCTGGCTATCTTCTTTCACACACTCTTTGCCACTTTTATCACTGCTTGACCGTAGAGGGCATTCGGAATGTAGAGATGAGATGATGACAATTCGGCACGTACCTCTCTCGTCTCGAATGATCTCTCGTCGGTCAGACAGACGAGAGAGCAGGCGAAAAAAAGGAGATACGAATGCCGACTTGTCACCACTAGTAGAGATGAGATGAAGATTGATATTTGCAGCAATTCCTGCCCAGCGCTACGTTCCATTGTCTGTGCTACATGGCGCAAGTCTGTGAGTCTTGATTATTGGATTGACGTAACATGGATTGATTAGTTTCCAAAAAATATCGCGATTGTATTGATTTTTTTGTACTATCTACTTGTCCACGACGATTGGAAATGGCTGTCCAACAGAAATATGAGCACTCAGTAAAACATACTTCAACCATCGTTGCAGTTATGATGTACTACGGGCGCTCATTCCGAGGAGTAGTGTCGGACATCGAATTCAACACGATCAACGCCTACACTTATGTGAGTGATGTGTATTTTCTGTTGCCGGACGAGCAAGATGTCCTCACCGATGAGCACTACCTAGCGTTCAACTGTGGCCTGGTAAGACTCACCTGTTATATTTACCTTTGCCGAGCTGAAATTCATGAACGACGACTAGAGCTCGAAATACGAGTCGCCGTCTCGTCATTTTGCACACTCTCTCACCCGGTCGACTGACGAGAGAGTGTGGAGAATGAAGAGACGGCGACTCATTTCTCGAGCTCTAACGACGACGATTCGTGACGGACGGCGTGACGAGTCATTGCCCATTGCAGTTGATGCCCTACTACTGCTCCATCGGGCCGATAATCCTGCTGATTCTCATGAGAAAGGGCCGATTAATTCGCAAGGAAAACCTGAAAAACGCCGTAGCTCCGATGACTCATGAGGAGACGAAGGATGTAAGTTGTGCCATTCTTCACTCGAGGAATGATCTCTCTCGTTTTTCCATACTCTCTCGCCTTTCTTGTTGATGAGAGAGCATTGCGAAATGAGAGAGTCAGACGATTTCTCCTTCACTCCCTTTCCGGCAACTATCGCACTCCTAGTACAGCAACCATACTGAATCTGATTGCTGTTGAAAGTATCGAGCTTGATTTTTGCCTGATTTTCATAAATAATATTAAATGATCTACCTTTCTCAGATCCACTTCTCCACCCTCCAACATCAGTGGGGCAGTGTTGAGATGCGGCCTGTGCATCACACCCCGAGTGCGCCTCCAGTGGATGACAAGGCCGAACTCTAATCTAGAAGAACTTTTCAATTCTTGTCATGATAATTATCATAATAAATGTTGTACATATACATCATACACACACAAGGTCAATCGAAGATTGACTATTTACGATTACTCTTGTATGCAACAATAAACAAAGTTTTTCTTCGCCTGGACATAACCAATTACAGCTGGGGCTTGCACAGTGTCGGACCAGAATGGAAATCGTACAGAAACTATCCAAGATCATGGTATTTTCGGTAATGGGCGGGGTTGTTTGCCGTCTCTAGGTAAACACTCCTCTGAATTTCAAGCAAGGCTGATAACAGCGCAACACTCATTACGATCTCGTCTCTTCGTCTCAATCGAATGTAACTGTCACAAATTATATTTTCAAATTTTGAATGTTATAATCATTATTTTCCGACTTCTACATAGTCTCTGCCTCTCATCTCTACACGATGAGTATTTGAAGTTAGCAACCAGAATTATTCAGGGAAGGTTAGTAAGTAGATTTTTGTAACATTAACAATCGTTTTCAGAATGTTAGAAGGATCTCTCAATTGCTCTGAACAAGGATATAATTTGTAATATCTTATTGAACCAGTAAGTGAAACCTGAAAGGTCGATAAGTCACAAGTCATATTTTCAGTAACGACTTAGAAGGAGTCAGTACAGTATGCAGTTTACTAAACGAACTGGCTGAAGTGAAAAGTACTTGAAGAACTTCGAAAAATTCGACATATCACAGGTTTACAGTTTCCATCTCATTATCTTGACAACAACCACTATTCAGATCTATCCTTCCGAGGTGCATCTCGAAATGACTCGCTTCGTACTCGATGGAAAAAAAGCACCTTCTTATAGAAAAATGTGATCGATTATTGTTGAAGATTATTGTAGTCCGGGCCAGATTCTCTCTTGATAAAGTAATGTAACTATTATGATAACACAATGCAGTTACAAATGTCTGCAAATCGTACAGCACAATGATTGCCACATGATGTCAGGAGGATGGGTGACGCTACAGCTGTCTATGAGCAAACAGCCCTCTTCATTCCACTCCAGCCTGATAAGAGCCCAACACTCTCTTTTTCTCGTATCTCTCTATTGATTGCGAGTGTCAATTCTATTAAATTTCATTTTAAATATATTTATAATAATATTAATTTCCGACATCTACACCGTTTCTTCACTCTCATCTCTACACGATGAGAACATACGATGCGCCAAAAAAACTTAAATGAATCCTCGAAGGAGGTAAGTAAATTTTCAGAGACCGAAGATAATATCAACTCGCAGGTCGAAAAGGAGATGCTCAAGACACGCCTCGGAAATATAAGAGGCATGGAGACAGGAGGGGCGAGACGATGGAAGAGGAAGTGTGTGCACGCCGACTGCAACGTCGTCATTGTATTCTGTAACTGTGTGGATTGCAAGAATAAAGAGTTCGACATTTTGAAATATAATCCTGCCCTATTCTTGACACAGGTGTTATTTGTTTCGGGGCACAATCGGGATCATCGTGAAACACTTTCAGTTGTTGAAATATGGTCAATACATAAATGTTTCCTCTATGTTTAGTGTCCGACATCGAGTTTAACACCATCAACACCTGCACTTATGTGAGTAACTTTTTCGATGGTTGAAGTGGCATCTCCGACTGGCGTGTTTTCGAGTTATGGCCAATTTAAGTTGATAGGTTGTCGGAATGAATATGCCATCTCAATTATCTATTGTCTTTATCACATTAACAATGGTGATAAGAAACGATTTCTCTTATACGGGCAATGAGATCGATTAGGGAGGACGGCTGGGTCTGCAATGCAATCATCAACTCGTTCTATTCAACCATCTCACCACTAAATCAGAGCAGGGCTGAGAGCAGGAACGAGAGCAGAGCAGCGACGACGATGACCGCATCGGCGGTGGGCAGGACGCTCCAGAAGTTGGCAAGTGCTTGCTCGATGGCACCTCGCCAGCCCTGGGCGCGAACCTGAGAGCACCGGGTTGTGTCTAGGGACGGCTTGGCAAGAAATGACTCTCTTCATTATGCACGCTCTCTCGCCTTTCCGACCGGTGAGAGAGTACGCAAAATGAAGAGACGATTACTTGCGGAGCCATCCCAAGTTGTGTCATGTGTCAGTCTGCATAGATGAGCGCTGCGCTACAAATCTCGCTAATGCTCGAATAGAATCTGAACAACTACCTTTTTGGAGGACACAACGCTATCTTACGAGTGATTGAGAGAGTAGTGATTTCCCTACTAATCTGAATTTCGTAATTTAGTCCTTACCTCCTGAGCGAATTCTATGAAGATTCGTAGAAAGCAGGCCAGAATAACTGGGTAGAGAACCGTCACTGAATCGGGTGTGCTGAACATGGCAATAAGGGGAAATCTGCCTTACCTGCCTCCGCCCACGAAGGAGAGAGGTACTGCGAGAGCCGCTCGGCCAGTCTCACGGGAAGCAGATCGTCATATGCGACCTGAAAACGAACTAAAATTGTGGGGGGATAGAGTTCGAATTGAAGGGAGCCTGGTCTTGCGCTATTGAGACTGGCAAATCGTATTCCATTGTAGTAAAGACTGACAAGGGAACCCCATAAGTGGGCATCCATGAATCATAAATTTGATATCACAAGTCGAAAGGGACCCCATTGGGGAGTCCAAAACAACTTTCAAAACATTGGGGATAGGTTTCCTAAGGACCGAAAATCGATTATGAAAATACGCCTATTTTGTGTGGGAAAATCCAAATCGACTCGCGCAGGCTAGTGTTCGAGACAGGGAGCTCCCCGAACAACATGTCTCCCTTGGCGCAGCAGGTAAGGCGCCAGCCTTGCATTTTGAAGGTTGCTGGTTCGAATCCTTTTGCCCGAGCAATGTTTTGCTGTATTTTTCAACCATTCCTTTTGTTTATTCACCCTATTTCTATGTTGTTTTCCTCTGATTCTGACGGGCGAACAAGAGTGGAAAATAGTGAAGAAAATTTTTCAATGATGTGAATCTTTGCAACACCTTATACTGTAAACCATCAATATTTGAGGGAAACTAACATGTTAATATGCAGGGAGCGCTTGCAAAAATACAGCAAAACATTGCTCGGGCAAAAGGATTCGAACCAGCAACCTTCAAAATTCAAAGCTGGCACCTTACCTGCTGCGCCAAGGGAGACATGTTCGGGGAGCTCCCTGCCTCGTACACAAGCCTGCGCGAGTGGAATTGGATTTTCCCACACAAAATAGGCGCATTTTCATAATCGATTTTCAGTCCTTAGGAAACCTATCCCCATGTTTTGAAAGTTGTTTTGGACTCCCCAATGGGGTCCCTTTCGACTTGTGATATCAAATTTACGATTCATGGATGCCCACTTATGGGGTTCCCTTGTGAGGGAGCAAGGAGAGGAGGAGAAAGGAATACCGTTCGGTCTCAACTGATCTCACCTTGTTTGGCTCGGCGTCCATGACTTACGACTGCTTAAATTATAGTTAATTGTGCTTTGGCGAGATGTAAATTGGAGTGACAAACACGAATCCAAAAATGAGGATAACAATGAGAATCAATCGGTGCAATAAATGAGATATCCATGAGTAATACACACTTTTTTCACCCATTTAGAAGTTGGAAGCCCTATCCGTAACTAGGGAAGCGAGTAATGCTACTCAGTGGCAATGTTTGCATACCTCGTTTCTCCCACTAAACAAGTCTTCTCGAGATGCTCCGTGAGAACTACGAATACACTTCCAATTCGGTCAGAAAAATGTTTTATTATCAATATTTACATTAGATATACAAGGGGGGTTACATCTATCTGATTTGTTATACATGTGGAAGGGAATTCTACCTTTCTCTACTGATCAATAGGTGATTTTGTTCTCTTTTATTCTATCAGCTTCTCAAATTGTAATTTGTTGATGACGTTCGGAACAAGTGAGTGGCGAGGGCAGCGGATATCGCTGTGATTCAGCTTATGAATCTGGAAAGAATTTTTGCACTTTCCCCACCGAGCGATAAGAGAAAAGAGGCGAGAGATTGGACTCACCACATGAAATTGAGTGCAATCCCTTGTAGTATCTCGTGATGAAACGATCGCACAGAATATCTAAATTAGCTTAGTTTAGTGTTGCCCCCAATCTTCGATTCGTTTGGATCCTATGGCCAAGCGTGTGCTTTAAGAGACCGGCTAGGTAAGACTCCAGGATAGGCCGGACATCGATTTCTCAGATCTCCACCAAAACAGTTTTGGGGATACCCCTATGGGTCCTTATCACCAAATGGGACATTATATGGTCATAACTCATTTAGCCTAAAAGGGGCGGGGCTTCAAACTTTAAAAATGAAAAATTCGTCATAAAAAAGTGGCGCTACCTAGGCTCAATGTTAGTGTGGTTTTATTATATACTAACATAGGCCTTCAAAACCCACTTCTAGTCGGTCCGAAATTTCGATCGCAAAGTGATTTTTCAACTTTGAAAAATCGGTTTTTAATTTTTATAAAATCTCAAAAAAATAGGCGTCGCCCTAATTTTTTATATGTTGTAGGGCATAAAATTCTACATCGAAACAGCCTAAAACGGAAAAAATTTCAGGGACCCAACCGCGTCATATTCGACCTCAAAAATGGTCGAAGAAAAAAAAGTTGATCAAAACCTCCCGTCTTTGGGCTCATTTTGTAGAGCTTGTCAAGCCGAACATTTGTCATGAAGATCATTTTTCATGAATCCTTCTGCCTGACGAGTTACACGCATCGAAACATGTCATTTACCTGAA
>LS570407.1:234746-255313 GCA_900490775.1 Pristionchus maxplancki
ACACGCGCGCGCGCGCTCTCTCTCTCGCCGAGTGAGTCGTTTTAGGCTCCGCCCCCTTCGAATGAGTCGTTTTATTTCGAGTCAAAAACGAGCCGGAGGTTTTCTCAGCTCTCCGTGGGCCAAATTACATAAATAAAACACCGTTGAAATCAGCTCGTCGAGCGCTATCAAAATCATATAAATTTTAAGAAAAAATCTGGCTTTGAAATTTTCGATTTTAGTCGCTCGTGGGTGGGAAATTGATTGAAAAATAATATTTTTTGCCATTATTAACGGTGGAAATGCATTGCTCTTACCACTAAAAGTACTATTAGGCCTAAAAACACTTCAGAAACACATCTTTCACTCCCAAAAAAAACATCCGAAAAATCGAAAAATCGAAAAATAAATATTTCTGTTCAAATGAAACATCATTCGATAGAGCTCGACGAGCTGATTACAACGGTGTTTTATTTATGTTATTTGACCCACGGAGAGCTGAGAAAACCCCCGGCTCGTTTTTGACTCGAAATAAAACGACTCATTCGAAGGGGGCGGAGCCTAAAGCGAGAGAGTACGAATATTCGTCAGACTCGAATCTGACTCGAGCGGGTTGTAAAAACGACTCATTCGTGAGTCGTTTTCGCCACCCTAGTGCCGGGGTTAGAGGGTGGCTGTTAGAGTACACAATTGCAAACCTAATCTGTCAGGGCCTTTACCAAGACCCAGAGACTTTTTTTGGAAAGCCTTCCGGCTAAGGGAGGCTTATTCAGAGTTACGCGAGTATTTTACATGTTTCTGCTGTGGCGGGGAATGAAATAAAGAGACAAATAAGAAATATTACGATCCATTACAGAATTTGCTTTCATTGATATCAAAGGGTGTTGTTATTCGTTGTTACTGTGACTTCAATTCATTTATGCATCACCAAATCCCAATTCAAAGAAAAAATAAATGAAGAACGAGGTAGCTGCCACAATACGAAGAAGCTCACGATATTATTGATGGCAGTACGCATGTATAGGTGCTCATGAAGGCAGCTTGATTGGTTTGAACGAGGTACGAAATTGAAAGATATTGAAATATTTGAGACATTTAAAATGCGTGAAATATCGCTTTTGAGCAGCTTTTGTACAGGTTATCTTGAAGGCGAGAATGAATTGAAGATTGCAAAAACAAACGAAAACCAATGGAGCATAAAATTGAACTTTTTGACATCACTCGAATATAATTCTACTACTCTGCAGCTTTTGAGTTAGAATTCTCTGAATGAGGCATGACATAAAAAGAGATTAAGATATTAGGAAAAACAAACACATCAAGCGCTAAAGGCTAAAATAAAAGAAACAATGATAATGATGAATTGATTGAAAATACCCGTAGTTTACGCTAAACCTACTAATCCCGTCTCCTCTTCTGCAGATAACCTATTCCTGAACACGATGAGTCGACGATTCCCTGAATTTGGAAGGTTAGCGGAGAGTATTTTCGAAAAAGCGATGCACTTACCCATTGCCGTTTGCCGCATTGTGCTCGAACAGCTTATGAGGCGGGAGGGAATACCGCAGTTGTTGAGGTTCAGGAGGGGCGAGCACGACCTTGGCAACAGGGCGCGAGGCTGTGCTGCAAAAAAGGTGAATGTAGCAAGGCTTTTCCACGCAAATCGGCCTGTGTCACCCCGACGCCTGTTAGCAACAATTGCCTATACTGGGACAACCAGTGGCTGTATCGAGGCTGTAACCGGGCAAGACCTAATGATTACAACGATAAAGTCTTCCTGAAGGCGCTGGTTTGTTATACTAAGTGAAGCATTCAGTATGATTAATCAAAGTTTGTGATTCAAAACCAAACCTCGAGACTCCATTAGCAAGGACCTTCGCGATGGGACGTGCACGCGCACAAGAGGCTTGCAGTAGGCTGAATTAAATAATAATTAGAGCGGGGTAAACCTTTTTTCTTTTGGCTTCAGTATTTTCGTTATTGCAGCATAGAGTATGTTCAGTCAAGTAGAGCAAACCTCGATGGGGGCATATTAGTGAACACTTGGTTATTATGAATGAAGACTCGCCTCGCGCCAGGAGGCATTGCCATTCGATTGACTGCATGAGCGCTGCAAAAGGATCGTTTGAATAATTAAAAATAATGTTCATTTCTAGATTTCCACTCACGGGATCGTTGTGGCCTGCTTGCTGCTGCTTGGAGTGGATATATACGACTGCTGCTCCTTTTTCCGCTGTTGCTGCAGCTGCTGCAGCTGCTGCTCGACCGCCGCCTGCCTCTCTCCCTTCCACATTCCCTTGGTCTTCCTCAGCCGTTGCTCGCGAACGATCAGGTCCAGCTGCTGCGGATCGTCCATGGGCAGCGGGTGGTCTTGCTGCGAGTGATGCCGTTGATTTTGCTGTTGCTGCTGCTGCTGCTGCGACCCTCCTGGCTGTCGCTGCTGCAGCTGCAGCTGCAGCTGCTGATTCTTCTGCCCAGGCGCCTTCTTTGGCGACGGCAAATCGTCGTCTGAATCCTGATTGCGCGCTTTGATGGGCACCTGGAACACAGACAGGGTTTTATTCACCGCACCCCCAGCTGGTCAATAAATCGCTTTCACTGAACCTACAATTTTGGGTGGCCTGTGCTGATCGCAGTCTTCTTTCTTGTTGATTCTGACGGCGTTGGGGCAGATGCCGAGCTGCGATTATTTGATGAAGGTTGATTACATTTATTTCTATTTTTCATTACTTTTTGGCATGACACAAACTATAAACTATAAGTAATAAATTACGAACCACTTCGAGATTTCTCTTCAGCCACTCGCGCGCTGTCTCGACATTCAGCGGAGGAGCGAAGAATGCCATTTGAGAAGTGTCATCTGCAAGGTAATTTGCTTGATTGAGTAAACGATGGATCCACATCAATCCTGCGCGTGATGGAACGTTAAAGCTTACGGTGTACCGCTGTTTGCTAACACTGTAGTACATACTGTGGGCTGCAGCCTACTACAGTAGGCTACAATGCACTGTTAGTACTCCGCTACTTTTCATATCATAATCAGGGATGATTCCCGTCCGCAAGATATAAAGTCTAAAAAAGATATTCGTACCAAAGTACACCTTCACGCAGTGCTTCGTTGGCACCACTGGACGATTTGCACGGAGAATGGCCGTCGTACGTACTTCGTCGACCGAGGCGTAGACGAGCTACAAATATGCGTATTTAGGTACCGCAAACTCCGCCCACTTGGCGGGAATCATGATTGCTCTCTTGCCACAGTTTTGTCAAGTGTTTATTCACAGCTTTGAAATACTTTTCGACAATTCGCTATAACTCACCTCCTGGAGGATCTTCTCCCACACGAATGTCAGCGAGCCGGTCAGCTTTTTTGGCAGGCGACTGAAATTGGCTTGGTTTTAAGAAAAAAAACTTTTTTAAAAAAATAAATAAAAATAAAAACTGAAGTTTTATCTCACCGAGCAGCAGGCTTGCGAATGCGGGGACCGTAGGCGCACGAACGGGAGAAGTAAGCTACTGAAAATAAATAAGGTATCTTTTTTACATGGAAATCATGAAATTGACCTAAAAATCCTTAAAGGGGGACAGGCACGAAGCGAGAGAGTCATCTTAGCCAGAGGGTATATTGGGCGCGCTCTCTCCATTTCGCACGCTCTCTCGCTCGTTGCCTGCACCGCAGGGTCATTTGGCACATAGCCAATTGATCATATCTCGGTTTGAACTCAAAGTGGTAGTCTGGGAGTTTCGAAAGTGCAATCGGGTAACGACGAACCATCATCTCACGTCGATAGTTCAGTTAGCCAGATATTCGTGTCTATAACCCCTTTAAAAAATATGGTTGGAGGTCGGGAATGGATTGAGGATTACAATTCAGAACTCCAAAAGTACCAAAAGCATACCGGCCGCGCCTCCATGGTCGTTCTTCAGCTCGATGCAGTCCAGAGCTGCATCTCCGCCCACTTCTGCAATAATTTACGATAAATCTTGGTCGTCTTGTCTAATGTAAAAATAGTCCCTTCCACGATATTAAGAATGTATAACTAAGAATATGCTCAAAGCAACTCACTCTGTCCGTAAGAGGCGACGATCTCAATGTCGCCTGTAAAGTCATATTCTCTGCATCAGTGGAAAGAACAGTGAGCTATTTGTGGTATCTAACCCGTAAAGGGGCATTCATCGTCGGCAAACGCTGATGGATCACTCTCTTCATTCGGCGCACTGACTCGCCAGTCGACCGGTTTGAGAATGAAGAGAGTGATCTATCAGTGTGTGTCGACAATGAATGGGGCATAAAAGTTGCTCGAAATACCTGCGAAGATACCTCTATCCTCATTGTCGGAGTCGCTCTCGACCCGGGCAAGCGCGCGCCTCTGAAAAGGAAGATTACATTTTAAAGCTGCTCACAAGGGAATGGTAACTGCTCACGGTAAAATTACTGAGCAAGACCCATTTAGCATTGATGTGGACAATGAGTGAAGCCGATAACCGTTTTCAAAAAGTTCGCATTATTTTTCTAATTCGAGAAAAATCGATTTACAATTATTGCACTAATACATAGGAATCCCCTCGTGCTCGCTTCTCGGGCACTTGGTGCATCTCTCGCAAACTCGTTCCCATGACCTTGTGGTGTAGTGGTAACGCTCTACGTCTGCTGCCGTTTTGGCGCAGATTCGATACCTCTTCAAATCATTTTATTTTTGCCGTTCTATTTTGGCAATTCAAAGGTATTTAACACTTTTTTATAATGATATTGTTCAATTGAAGCAAGAAATAGTGTATTTTTGCAGCATTCTCCAGAATTTTTCGAATCGGGAATTTTGCTTTTTTGGAGTGTATAATCTGCTTTTTGTTATTCACTTCACAGAAAAATAAGTTCTCATGTATTATGCAATAGAATAGTAAAACAGCAAAAATAAAATGATTTGAAGAGGTATCGAACCTGCGCCAAAATGGCAGCAGTCGTAGAGTGTTACCGCTACACCACAAGGTCATGGGAACGAGTGTGCGAGAGATGCACCAAGTGCCCGAGAAGTGAGCACGAGGGGATTCCTATGTATTAGTGCAATAATTTTAAATCGATTTTTCTCGAATTAGAAAAATAATGCGAACTTTTTGACAACGGTTATCGGCTTCACTCATGGTCCACAACAATGCGAAATGGGTCTTGCTCAATAATTTTACCGTGAGCAGTTACCATTCCCTTGTCAGGAATACATAAGAATTGAGTCATTTCACTCTGAAAGCTGAGAGACGATTTTGGCATATATGTGTTTCAAGTGCGAGAATCACGATTTCGCTAACGAATCGGCAGCCCTACCAGTCCGCAATTAATCACCTTGGCTGGCTTCGCTTCATCGTCGCCCTCGTACGCGCGAGACGTGGACGGCTGATCGAGAGGCCGCTGAAATTGAAGTATTAGGACCGCAAGCTCCGCCCCTCTTAGCGTGAGCATGCTTTCGCAAGGTGTTTAACAGAATTACCAGAATTGAGGGAATTTGTCTACCAACCGCGAACTCCCCCCACTTTTCATGAACGTACTTCCCCTCGTTACGTACTCAAATCAGCACGGAATTAGGGCCGCAAGCTCCGCCCCTCTTAGTGTGGGCATGCTTTCATAAGGTGTTTACCATAATTAGACAAGAAAATGTTCCAGAATTACCAAAATTGGGGAAATTTGTTCACCAACCGCAAGCTCCGCCCACTTTTCTCATGAACGTGCTTCTCCACAATTAACTCGGAAAATCGGTACGGAAAAACCCACCTTGACGGGCCGTCTCATCTTCTTCTCTTCATCCTCTCTGAGAATCGAATCGATCTCTTCTTCAGCGATGCCCACTTTCACCCGCTCCTTGCGCTCTCTTTTCTTGCCTGAAAAACGTGATTTTTTTCCACGGGTTAGAGCACAAAACCCCTTGCACAAGAACCACAAGATGGATCGCCGATGTTATCAGGTTTTGCCAATATGTACATGCACTCACTCGGCGTCCTCGACTCCTCATCCTCCTTCTTTATCTGCTCTGACTTGGGCGGCCTTCCTCTCCTCTTGCCCGAACTCGTCGGCGTCTTGACTGGCGTCACGGGCTGCACGCGAGGCGTGGTGGGTGAATCGACTGGGGCGGGGATCTTGCGCTGACCTAAAGGAATGGATGGTAAAGGTTTCTAGTGAACTATTCAAGAACCATCATCCAAGGGACCGGGATTATAACGCCCTCTTCCAGAGAGTTCTAGAGAGAGAGATCCAGAGAGAGACCAGAGAGCGCGACCAGAGAGAGAGAGAGAGAACTATCTTCCAGTGAAATGGTCGAGTCAACTATCTTGAAGATACTTACCCCTTCTCGATTCTCCCTGCAGGTTCTTCTTCTCTGTGTTGCACCGCCGGCACGCCCATCCGATCGCCTCGGCGAATCCCGTGGGAAAGACGTAGAAGTCGGGGATGACCTGGATTGGAAGGTTTGGTTCTTGTGGAGTTCCCCGGAAGAGAAAAATATAGTCTAGCATCGATAGTGAAAAAAAAACAAAAAAAACTTAATTATTCTTCCGGGAAATGCACAAGTGCCGAAGGTTTTAGACGTACTAACAACTCGGGGACAAACTGAGCTAAAAACAATCATAGACTCTCACCCTTTCCAGACTCGTTCCATCCATGAGTACTGTGACCTCCTGAAAATGTTTGTTATTCGGATCTGGGTTCTCATCTACAGACGGTGTTTCAGAGAACCTTCTTAGGCAAACGGAATCATAGAAATTGACTCACCTTATTCGCCCAGTTGACTTTAGTCACAGTTGCGGGCCAGAAGAAGCCGTCGCCGTTGAGTGGAGGATAACACTCCACCTTGCGGTCTTTTAGTTTCTGTGCAAGAGTTGTGTTAAGTCACGGGTTCTGAGTAAGGACGGCTCGTATTTTCGTACTCTCTCACCGGCGTTGTGCAGAGTTAAGATATTTTTTGGGAAGTTTACTGGAGTACTCTCACCTTGAAGTTCTCCTCAGTAGGTCGTGCAGTGAAGTCAAGACGATTGGCGAAGCAATACTCAGGTACGCGCTCCTTCCTCATACGCTCGTTCTTGAGATACCGATCGAGGAAGCTCCTGAAGGTATTTCGTTTATCGATATCTAGAAAATAACCGCGTGCCTAGCAGTGGCTCACCGCAGGACGCCTATTACCGATATGGGCATAGCGACCAGAATGAATTGTGACTTTGCAAACTACATCGAGCAAACGTGCAGATGAGTAACGTGCTCACTTGAAATTGTAGGTGTGCTTGCGATCGTTCGGAACCTTGATCCTCGGGTTGACATCATCGAGCCCTCTGAAGAGATTTTTTTATATTTTTTACACGCTAAAATTTCGGCCTGATATCTTTTCTGTTTCAAAAATAAAGTTAAATATGGGCAAATCGTCATCACACTCGCCTGAAGGGACGAAGGACAGCATCGTTGTACATGTACCACGTCTTTCTGTGGTCGGCTGCGTCGAGCGGGCGGACCTGAAGGTCAAGAGGTAGGAGTCAAGTAGGCTCATTTTGTAGTTTCATTAGCCGGGCTTTCGCTTCCCCTTCAACTATTTCTACCTCTGAACTAAGTGCGCAGAACATTAACCCACCTCCACCCACGGTCCGTGAACCTGCTCCACAATGCAGACAGTGGCGACATCGAGCGAGTCTCCAGTAACGGAATCTGTTGAGGAGAAGATTACCAAAATACGGAAATGGGCCGGATTCAAGCTGTCATGCACCGTAACAAGAATAATGTACCATCATAGTCAGGCGCCACTAGCAGATTTCCCTCTTGGTCTTTGAATGGATTGATGAATTTATCCGCCCTTCTCTGAAAAACATCTTTTAGAATTGCTATAGTAATTCCAGGCTCTTCTTCCGAGGAACACACTCGGAAACGCATTCACCTTCCAGAAGGCCTCCTGTGGAGCGGGCTGACCGTCTGTTTTCGCCAAGTGTTCTCTCCAATCGAAAGGAATAAATGAGGGAGGTGTGGCTCGATCCATGGCACCTGGAGTGACTTCACTAACTCATTGATTACTATTAATCCAAAATACAAATTGCTTAATTGTTCACTGGCCTAGCAGTGGCGCACCGCAGGACGCAAGTGCCTAGAATAACGGTGTCACCTTCACCTTTTTACCAAAATACAAGGAATTATAAGTTTACTACACGCATTACTAACGTTGATTCAGTCCAGAAGTGGATGGAGTTCCCTGAATGGAAGCTGCTTCATCATCTGCAGCAGTGGGATCCTGATGAGCATCAGTTATTTATTTTATCATCTCAAGACTTAATATTTTTTCATCCAAGCATATTCAAAAGAGACTAAAATAGAGGAACTAGGAGAATACCTCTTTAGGTGCTGCAGCTAGTGGACTTCGTAGATAATTTGGGTCTACAGCTCGGGGACTTCTCGCATCATTGGAGCCTGAAGGTCGTGGACTTAGTTGAGCGCTGAGATCCACCGGTGCGAAGTACTTTTGATGATCGAGAACCTGAAATGTGTGATTATGTAGGCAACTCGTAGACACTTCTTAAAATACTATTGGCTGGTGCAGGGTTGGTTGTAGGTGCTGTATGGACGATTGAGAACTTCACAAGTATCGTAATTTGAGTCTGCCTTCCATTTGCCAAGCCTTTGATAAGTTCTAGCTCACCTGATTGAGAGTAACGTTGGCCTCGTTGGCGGCATCGACCCCATTGTCTCCAACGTTATGGTCCGAATCGACCTCATCCGATTCCTCGTACTCATCCGACTCTTCAATGTGGCGTGCAGCGGGGGTCGACGGTGAGAGGCCGATCATGCTTGGGCGGACGCGAGTTGCCTGCAAATATTGCTATTTCTTGAGGTCTACTCGGTCTTGGAAGAGATGGATATTGGAAATCGCGGACATTATGTGTCCCCCCATGGTTATCAAACCAATGGATCTTACCGTTGAAGTAGACGGCCCCGCTTCAGCATTCTCATCGGAGGACTCCTCGTAATCGTCCGCAGAGTTGGGCTCTTCGTTCCTCGGAGCAACATTGACGGCTCCTCTGCCCTGTTCACTGCCCAGGCCTCGAGCGGGACGTACCTGGAAACACGTTTCAATTGAGCTGTCGTTGAATTACTGTGATTAGCATGATACCAAGATCCAACAGACAGTGATGGAGACAAGTTACAACATGACTGACCTCATCGTCGTCTTCCTCTGATGATGGAGTGGTCTCAACTGGCATCAGTGTTCTCGCAGCTCCTCGTAATCCACGACCGCTCGTCGATCCACGTCCTCTACCTCCTCTTCCCGATCCTCTCGCTGGTGTCCATCCCGATGGTGTCCATCCCGGACTCACGGCCGTCGGCGGACTCACGGCTCCAGCGAGCGCCTCGAGCTGAATTTAGAACAGTAGGGGTACTTGGGGTGATTCTCAGCGTAGCCAAAGTGAGAAGAGGGTAGATGAGAGATCTTTTAGAACGCTGTCATCGTAAGAACGTATAAGGGAGTGGCGCAGTAGTTAAAAGCGGTTCTTGAGGTTAGACTCCCTAGACTAAAATACAGTTGTTCACTGCAGCTCCTGCAGAGGATGCATGGCCATAGCCCGTGGACTATAATGGAGAGTCTGTCCTCTTACATCTTTACACTCCCTGCTATAGACCTCACCTCTTCTTCCGTCGGTTCTCTGTGTCGTCTCGTCGGGGAAGATGCTCCTTCTCCTTGGCCCAAGGCACCCTGCAAAAATATCTGAACATCTAGGAAGAATTGGTTGTTTCAGTATCCTATTCGAATGCTCACCTGATCGACGGGAATCACAGCTCCATCTTCATCCCTCTCTTCACTGTCAATATCACTCCACATGACTCCACTCTGATTTCTCCTCCTCGGGGAGAGCGAGGACGAATGGTTCGCCGCAGAGGTCGACGGGCCATCGGTATCACGACGGGTGCGAAGCTCGACTCGTAACTGCAATTGGACTTCTCATCGCTTGTTCTCCTGCTGGTCAGTTCAACCGCCTGGAAGTAGAACCCACATGAGATGTCTCCGGCAGATCGGTGGGTTGGCCACGTGGACGACTGGTCGATCCACTCGCAGACCGCGGAGTGGATGGGGCAGCTCGTCTGCCTCGAGAGGTGGAGGTGGATCCAGACTGACGACGAGAGCGACGCTCGACTGACTGCAATTAGGGACTCGTTTGAAAGGCGTAGTACTGATTTGGCATATCTTTCGTGAGTTTGGTGTTTGCTATCAACTGGACATATCCCTATGAAACCCTAGAAACCCTAGGAAGTCTACACGCTATACATATCTCTCCCAACGGCATTCATACTCGTGCAAGACTCCAACCTGGGACGGTGAAGCAGCGGGCAGGGCTGTGGCTCGAAGTCCGCTTCCTGACCACTGACTAAATGACGCAGCCGGTCTGGCTCTCGGCGTGGTGGCGCCTCCACCTCGTCCGCCAGCCCGCCCACGAGACACGGTTCTGCCTGCTTTCCTTTCCAGGTGGTTGACGTACCATTGCGGCGGCGGGATGTCGCCCGCGAGGATCCTGGAAATTAATTAGATACTTGGTTTACAATATGGAAGAAGAGGAATAACTGCTAGAAAACTACTAATAAGAGAGACTTCCTAAAGAAGACGCGGTTGGATGTTTCGGTCAATCGGGTCATAGACACCCAAACGCATCACGAAAATGTGTAATGGAACAGGTGCTAAGAGCTCAAGTGAATCCATCTCAGTGAGGTCTACTTCCAACTAGTGTTCGGCACTCTCTCTCCTCATTTCGCGCTCTCTCTCGTCTCTCTGACCGACGAGAGATCATTCAAAACGAGAGAAGCGCGTGCCGAATGGTCATCACTACTGCCACACGATCTAGAGGTCCAAGTACAATGTCACAAGTCCTTGTAATCTCAGATGGATCTGAGATGTCGATTTCCTTAGGGGCTGAACCATCGTATCCTACCTATTAGGTGTCTCAATTTGCTTATTCTAGCAGAGTCAATTTGCTAATCTAACTGCTTTCTAGGATCCTAAGTATACTTTAATCAACCTACTCCCTTAGCAGGGCGAGATGGCCGCAGTTCTCTCACATTTACCTCTAGTCTATATTTTCTCAGGACAACCATTGAATTTGGCTAATTTAACTTCTTTCTAGGATCCAAAAACATTAATTAACCTACTCTCTCAGCACGGCGAGATGACCGCAGCTGGCGCCATTCTTGAGACTGCCGACGGGTTCCCAGCTGTTCTCCGTGTGTCTGTACCCTTTCCACTTCACCAGGTACTCCTCCTCCCCATTCTTTCCGATCTGCAATGAGAATTGAAAGTTGAAGACTCAAAATAGCAATCAAACAGAGAGTGCACTATCAATCAGGAGAGGAAAGAGGAAATAACTTCATAGATAATTGTGTTAATCAAGGTTGTTGTTCAAGGCTTAGGCGAAGAATACTGAAAAATTCACCAAAAGATCCGGAAAAGGAACGAATGTTTTCACCCTGTGACACTGGTCAATCTATGATGGGAAACGATCGCGTAAATAAGAAAGTATTAAACTTTGCTCACTCTGATCTCGAGCACATGTTCTATTGTGTAAAATTTGGAGGAGACCATCGTGAGTTGTTGATCGACCTTGACGTGAGTCTGAATGATAAGGAAATTAGGGAAATGGTAGATATGCTCAACAGACGGAATAAAATGGTAAAAACTACTCGGAAACGACAAAAAAGGGCGGAAAAAAAGCGAATTCGTAACTCGGAAAACGAGTGGACACCGCCAGGGTCACGAGAGAGCGGGCGGAAGGGGGAGGGAGCGAGAGAAAGAGAGAGAACGGGAAAGGAAGAGAGGCAGCAGCGAGAGGATGAGTAGTGACGAGAGAGCGTGCGGAAAGGGGAGAGCTCGAGAATGGACAGAGAGAAAACGAGAAACGGGATGGCGAGTGACCAGTGACCACTGGCTACAGCGTAACAGAGCCGCGACGCGACACGCAAACGCGCCAGATAGGAGGGAATTGGAATGGGGTCAGACGCGAATGAAGGCTAGTAACCTGAGTGAGATCATTTAACGTAACTGAGATCGACAAATTTACGACTTATGCTTTTCCTGTTCAATGGGGAATAGGCGAGTCAAAACGACAAAGAACCCACAGGATTGATTTTCACATGTTAAAAGTGAAAACCGTGAAGTGAGGTTGTCTGAATTGAAGAATACTTCAGAGCTTGTAGATAAGAAAAAAACTGAAATACAATCGTTTTAATTTTTTTAAAAACATTTGTATTGTCGGCAGTGGATCTTGGGGATGAGAATGAAAGTAACGACGAAGTAATGAGAGGAGAGGGATGAACCTTGAAGGTTAGCAAGGTCGCGCTTAGCAATGCTTTCTCACAGACGATCGAATTTTTCATGGTAAGTATGTTTTGGGATGCTCATCGCGAATTGACGTAGTTATGAATACTTTAGATTTAGTAAAAAAGTTTTTATTGCTATCACATAATTTGAAAGCGGAACGTGAAACTGACGAGTTAATTCACCCTCTCATGCAAACTAGCGATTTCACTTTCACATTTTTTTCACTTTCACAATTTTTTTTCAATTTCATTCACCTCCAAATAAATAAAAATAAAATTTTAAAATTGTCTGCTTCATAAAGTTCACACTATTACTAAAATACGAATTTCTGCTCTAGGGAAGAATAAATTTTACCGATCCCTCACGCACTTCCAATTCGGACAAGTGGGAGACGCGCGAAGGAGGCGGGGCTTGGGACCTCTCTCAGCACTGTTTTCTGACCCGGCGCGTGTAAGACGCGTACTGGGGATAGAGAGCGGCCAGAGGGTGCTCAATCGCAAACCAATCTGTCAGGGCCTTTTCCAAGACCCAGAGTCCAGTTTTTGGAGAACCTTCCGGCTAAGGGAGGTTGATTCACATTGATACTTTATATGAAAGATCCTCTTGAAACAGATATGAAGGGTATTAAACCCGCTTTCCAGTAGACGAGTAGTTCCGGATAATAATAAAACAACTTTATGCAATTTATTAACAGATTGGACCAATAAACAAGTAATGCTGAACATATTACGACAAATGTAAATTTAAAAAAAGAGAAACTTAACAATTCATCATAATAATCAACTTTTAATTATGCTTCCAAAAATAAATGAGCACATGACCTAAGGATAAAAAGAAATAAACAGCACGAGGTGAATAACAGCTGAGCAAAGAAGACCATAACAGAAAATTGTTTGAAAAAGTTCTAAAACAATCGAGATAAATTTGGTAAATTGAGTGACTTTCCGCGATTGGTCGGTGTTTCTACAGCATCAACCGCCCAGCAGATTTGATGTTTCTCTAAAAACGTCCACTTTTGTGAAATTCCATTCCAGTTATCAATCATTTCTTAAATAAAGTTATAATTTTAAATACAACGAACTCATAGATCTCAGGATCGTGAAATTCAGCCATGGATGCGTCGTAAATGGCAGTTGTCAACTTTTATGTAAATAAAACCAGGTCTCTTTGAAATCAGAAGAACGGCGCTCTGATAATGAATTATTATTCAACACACATGGGTCCCGGCGGTCCCAGTACACCGTGGCGCACAATGCGAGGACCGGACTGAAGAGGCAGAAGAGGCGGAGGTTGAGCGACGGCTGCCACAGGAAGAGTAGTCAAGTGGGTAAGAGACGCGCTGCAGTAAGTAATGTGCTAGACTGTTAAATATCGAAATCAATGTTCAATTAATGACGAATTACCTAGCTAGGGTTATATCCGTGATGACTCCATTGAGTGGACTCACAGCGGGTCCCTTCTGGGAAGCCGGAATCCAGGATGCAAATGCCACTACTGAGATCGAGGGCAAGTCGTTCTGAAAAGCGCATTACATTTATCTGAACTGTCACCCATTTGCACACTTCAACATGGAACCAATCAGCATAACCCCATAATTCTGATAAATATCTATCAGCACAATTGGGCAATCACAATGGTCTCACCATATCGGTGAGATCAGCATTGTGGTTGATGGAGGCGAAGGAATTCTTGGGCAAACAGCCCGATGGGTCGTTGGACGTCATGGAGGGGGCAGCGATTGCTCGACGCTGTTCTTGGCATGGCGATAGGAGGAGGAGGAGTAGAACTGAGTTAGCATTATTCATTCAAGAAAACTAAGCAAAAAGCAGCGAGACGTGTGCGAAAAATGTGAGGAGAAAAAAAACGCCAAGAAAACACAATATGCGTCTAGAAATTGTATTCATTCGATACAAGAAGTGAGTGGGGCAGAAAAAAAGGGCAAAAGACAGAGCAAACGGGGATAAACGATAGGCAATTCAAGAAGGCCAGACACCCAAAGATGATAATGATACGATTTGCCAGCATGGAAAGGGCCGGGCTCGCCTCGCACCACATGAGTTGGCGAGGCATCATGTGGAATGGAGAGACGGCGAGGGGGTAAATCGAAGTATGGGGGAAGGAAAGAGAGGGGGAGGGAAGAAGAGAGAGAGAGAGAGCCGCAGTAAACAACCGACAGCACGCGAGTCGCGGTTGCTCTCCTCCTCCTCAAGAGTAATAGTCTGACTCTCTCACTGTCCCATGCTCTCTCGCTTCTGCAACCGACGTGGAAGCATTGCGAAGAGGGGTCAGATAACCCCCTCGTCTTCCTTCTCTCTATTGCGGCAGTGCCTCTCCCTTCGATCGGGGCAAATGGGCACAGCCGCGACGCGGCACGCGCACGCGCGTGATCTAATCAGGATTTGCAACGTGTATGTGGTGTGCGCGAGCGCAAACGACTACACGGCGCCCTCTCCAGTGCAACACTGAGAGTGCATTTCCTCGTGCACTTTCGATGGTAGGAGTACGCAAGGTCGGGAGGCATGAGAGAAAAAGAGGTAAGGTGAGAACAGAGCTAGAAGATTAGGATCACTACTGTGTAGGTTAGCGCATGCCCGATACGGGAATTCGTTGCCATGATTTCGTTGCTCGTTAGCAGCATCTCCCACACATAATCTATCGATGGACTTCACTGTTTTTTTAAATCGCTTTGATATGTAAATAAACAAAAATAATAATAAAAAAATCGCTTTGATATGTGTGAACAAAGACACGAACGACAAATCTTCTTATGATTTGTTTATCTTTTCGAGAAGGGGTCTCATCTCGCCGACTACGCCTGAGGAAGTATCTGACTCTCTCATTTCGCAATGCTCTCTCGTCGGCCAGAGAAGCGAGAGAGTACGGAAAAGTGAGAGGGACAGACGATTACGCCTTGTTTCTCGAGAATATCTTGTAGCTCTCCATGCCGGTTAGCGAGCTGCGCTTCTTCCTCTCAAAGTTGAAGTCGGCGTGGCCCATCATCACGGCGAAGCAGGCTGATGAAGGAATATTTTTGTTTACATCAGGAATGGTTGGGTTAGGATGAGGATTGCTTTGCTAGAATACTAGAGAATACTGCAATTCTAGGGAGTGATGATACTGCTGTTACACCAGGAAAGGTTAGGATAGACCAGAGCATGACTGGTAATTAGTAGGTGGAATGGCTAATAGATACATTTTCAAAAAGGAGAGGGATGGATTCGAAATAAACGAAGTGTTTGAAATAATGAAGTTATTCATATCGGAACCATTCTTATATTGAATAATGGCTGCTGTGTAGTAGATAGAAGAGCTAGAAGGCTTTCTAATAAAACACGGTTAGGTGGTTCTGCCCATTTGGCTGAAAATCATTAAGGACAGCATAAGAAATTCATTTGAGACAGCAAAAGCTAATGCACGGGCCGGGCGTCGAACCGGAGCAGCTAAGTAGACACTAGTGATGACAAATCGGCTCGCCACTCTCCCAATTCGCGCGCTCTCTCGTCAGTCAGACGGGCGAGAGAGCATGAGAAATGAGGAGAGGCGCGTGCCGAATTGTCATCACTAGTAGACAACCAACCGACGTAAGTGATGGAGAAGAGGGCGAAGAGGAGAAGGCGGTGCTTGGCCACTTTGACTGCGACGATGAGCGCCTTCTTGGAGGAGGAGAGCTTCGCGTCGGGCTCGGGTCTGGATTGAGACACTTTACTCCTGTTTAATCACCCAAGTTTGAGGGGCATTTCGATATCATTAGCCCTACTCATCATTGCACTAATGCATCCTATATATTCTTAGAAGCTTGAGTCTAGACGCATGTATCGCAGGCCGGCTACAACTAAGAAGAAGCATTGGAGTGGTGAAAAAAAATTATCCAATGGTGAAATGTCAATAAACAAATTTCTGCCACGCTTCTTGTGTCTAGGGAAGCCCAATCGATGTCCCAAGTCTATGATTTCATCGGGAAAAGGAATACTCACTTCTACCACGCTCCATGTGCCCTACTAGGGAAGAGCTAAGCTCAATCATAGCTCAAGACTATAATTAAATTGATAAAATGCCCACTTCTGCCACGACTCCAGTGCAGCGTCTATCCTTGGCAATAGTGCCTTCCGAAGGGAGAGAGTGATGAGCACGGAGACGATGATGAAGAACTGATCGCGCACGAAGATGGCTGAGTTTAGTTTTGCTATTTTAACTCCCTTCCCAATCCTTGACCCTCCGACACTTTGAGAACGAAAATCTCAATGCCCTCCCCAATGATGTTACCTCCTGCAGGCCTATTGCCTGATGTCAGGATAAATATGATGAAATATAATGATTTTAACTATAGCTTTTTTATACAGAGAGTAGATTATGGTCGTAAAATGTTGCATGCATTTGTTTGGGCGTGCGTGTGGGTAGTTTTTTAGAGGCTTTAAGGACTTACCGATGCTCGGAACCGTCTCCGTCTTGGGGAAGTTGTCCGTCATCGTGGACACGACGACTGCGGAGGCGACGGAAGCCGCGAGACCGATGTTGACCTGGAATGAGGAATCCCCAATAATGGGGATGATTCAGGACGCTTTTCATTGCGAACTAGTTCTATTTTCGAAATTGCATTGTTATGCTTAAACTGTAGACAGCGTACCAGTGACTCGATCGGGTTCGTGTCCGCGCCGATCGTCAGCGCGGCAATGACGAGAAAGCCGAGAATGAAGCAGGGCACGATGATGAGATAGATCCAGAAGTACGGGTACCGCTTGACGCGCACTTGGTACGCCAACTGAAATGTTCACAGCTTTTAAAAGCTAAAATATGTCCAATGATCAAAGCATTTCGCATGTTGTACACCAATAAGGACGGGTACTGTGAGATCTCATTACGTAGCTCATGCTAGTTCGACTTCAAGGGCACGTGAACCTTTCTTATTCAATCTTACTATCAATTTTCCATTTCGGAGGGTCAACGCCAAATATAAGATTCATTTGTGTAATATTCAATGTTCCCCACTCACAGTTTGATTCTTATCATTGGTGGGAAGTTTGACGAAATCCTCGATGATTCTCCACTCGCTTTGAGACTGGAACGCATATTTACCGAGATTGGGAGCTCAGCCTACCTCAGTTTTGGTCAAGATGTAATCGGGTCCCAGCAGCTTCAAATCGTCTTGCGTTGATGAGATGATAATCTCGAACGTTTGGCTGTCGAACGGGAAGTAGTCGAATTTCATGTTGACGGCTATTTTGAACGTCCAGATCGTGTTGTCGAACACTTTGCCCGTTGAGAGGATCTGTAATTAAAATATTCAACGAGTGTGGGGACAGAGCAATCGCATGAGCCTTTCATTTCGCCATGCTGTCGTTAGTAAGTGAAACGAGAAAGCATGTGAAAGTGAGAGAATCAGACCATTCCTCTGGAGACATTTACAAAATGTGTGGACAACGTACCCTCACGTTTGACTTCAACACATCTTCGTTCGAAAACGACAGCATATTCAGAGGAAATAGCGGCGGTCGCCAAATTGACTCTCTGCAATCGAATTTATTTATGTATTTATTGTCGAAAAATCACACCTTGTCGCCCTGATTTCACTGATGTTACCGTACTCTTTCGAATTCCAGCTGAGACGCGTATCGGTCCTTCAAATCAGGATTTAATATCGATAATTTCGAAAATTGGCTCACCAAGTCATAATGCATGCCAGCATCACACTAATGGATTGTTCTTTCTCTTTCTAAAACAATTTTTGTCTTTCTACTAATTGATTTACTTACTATTTCTGTAATCTTAGCTGCCGTTGGCAATACGATGACCGAGTGCTTGACAGGGTCGGTATCGTTGAGGACTGAGCAATATTTTACAATAATTAATAATTTTCTAATAATTAATAATCTCATCCACTTACGAAATATCATCGGCGCAATGGCTGGAGAGGATTTGTCTTGAATGTACTTGCTCAATTTCTCGAAATGAGTTCGATGCGTTTTGAAGTGCTTCGGCTTGAGATTATCTGCAAAGTGATTTATCCCCATTTTTTCCACTCTCTCAATTCGCAATATATCGTCGGTCAGAGAAGCGAGAGAGCAGGGAGAGAGTCAGATCATTCAACCTCACCTATTGTGCATAACAGACTTCCGTCAGGCGCCTTGCTGAGGATTGGAGCGCAATCGAATTGCAGAAGTAGAGAACCGCACTTGTTGAAGCATTCCTTTTGCTGGAAAACGGAGTTGTTTCGAGCCTGTTAAAAGCATTTTGAAACTCACAGATTTCACTTTGTATCTGCAGGTTTGTCCTTCGGTCGGCAGCTCGTTGCCGCAGTGAGGTGGTTCAGGCGGCGGACTGAATGCAGGTTGCTTAGATTACCGATTAAAGAAGGAGCGCCACGAATGTCTCCATCCACCTCCTGTAAAAGAACTCACGCCGGTGTAGCAGGAGGCGCTTCAGGATTGAAATCATCAGGATTCTCATCAGGCAATTGATCATGATCCATGAAGGACGTGTCGCCTTCCGAGTCTGGAGCCTGTTTAATGCTGCACTCTCCGCCCACACATTCGCAGCGAATGTGGGCTCCCAGATCCTCAAGACCCTGAAGTAAGCCATTGAAAAAAGCATCCCTCATTCCACTATCTTTCTGGCTGTAGGGAAAGCCTTGCGAAATGAGCGATCGGGAAATTATTTTTTTAGTCAGAGATGTCCGTTTTGCTACTCTGCCGAAAATTGATGCAGCACTGGAGGCGTGGCAGAAGTGTTTGCTACTCATCCACCCATATTGTTCTAACCTTGCAGAACTCATTCTGCGTCCATGGTCGCACTGCAAACTCGGCCTGAGTTGCGGCGCATTTTATCTCCTTGAGCGAGACCACCGAACAGAAACCACCGGTGAGCAGAACCTGAATGCATCGACGTTGCACTTAACTACTCCAATGTCGGCTTACTGGATTATTTCTGGCGAAACTTTTCATGAGGGGCACGTTCGGAATCAAGTTTCCCTTCTTATATTCCTCGGGATCTTTGACAATTGTGTGGAGGATGCACCTACAGCGAGGATTTTATAAATAAATACTTATTTCCTATAACCACGAAAGGGGCGAGCGATAGAACCTACATGGCTTCGACGGCGGGGCATTGCTGCACGTAACCGCTGGTGCAGGAGAACTCGAACTTCACATCGACTGTTGAAGGAGCCATTTCGGAAACAGACTCGGAACCGGAACCGGAACCAGATCCAGATCTAGAACCGGAGTCAGAACCGGATCCGGAGCCGGAGCCAGAGCCGGAACCAGATCCAGATCCAGAAGCTGAACCAGAATTGGAACCCGGCCCAGAGCCGGATCCAGAATCGGACGCCGGCGCGGACACAGTCGCATCTCGCTTCGAGCGCTGGAGCTCGAGAGGCACCACGCTGAAATGTGGATCGTTGATTTGAAGAGATTTGTCTTACAATACGTTACAGTAAGGGGTACTGTACGAAAAGTGTATTCAAGAGCGTAGTTGGGAAAGCAAGATGAATCTCAAAACGATAATGTGAAACCGAATCGTACTCTTCAGCCTCGATATGACTGCCATCATTCGACCGGCAGAAGACCTTGATGTCCTGCAGTCGGAGTGGAGGCGGCTGATCGGCGGTCTGCGGCTAGAATAAGAATTGCCCCAATCTTATGGTCAGTGTGGCTTGGAATACGGCAAAGTTGCTGATTTAGTGGAGGGTACCGGGGTAAACCCACATCTTCAGCTGCCAGCAACGACGTGAGGGCGAGCGCGACGACCAGCCATTTCACCATCGAGAGGAGAAAATGGAGTGGAGAATGAAGAAAACAATAAGAAATGAGGCCTTTTATTGACTATTGCGGATGTAAATTGGACGAAATGAATAGTCGGATGAAGGATTATCCTTGTGTATATATCTGTATGTTAAGGTAAGGTGAAGTTGCAGCCAGAATCAAAGTGAATAGCTTGCTGGCGTAACCGATAAGGCCGGGTGTTCTGGCCGGACATTTCTAAAAGATGCACAACATTCCACAGACCGTCCCATTCAACGATCCCCGCCTCTTCCCGGTCGGCTATGCTGTCGCCATCGGGTGGAAGTGTCAGCTGTGCTAGAGTTGGCTATGCGATCGCGATATTGCGGGCTCGCAACGAGGGGCGAGAGGGATGCGAGCCCGCAACGGTTGCGAGGCCTCGCAACGAGAGAAAGGAAGGGCATAGAGGGTGAGAGAGTGTGTGAAATGGAGAGGGTCCCATCTTCCCTCGTTGCGAGGCGATGCGAGGGATCGCGAGCCCGCATCCCTCCCCCTC
>LS570407.1:290317-317279 GCA_900490775.1 Pristionchus maxplancki
TGTCGGTAAGATCAAAGAACAAAACGATTCCCACGATGAATCATTTTGTTTTGATTCCCACGATGAGTCATTTTGTTTTGGCGGTGAGATCAAAGAAATGACTCATTATGGGCGGCAAAGATAAAAGGGTGATGACTCATTTGACCTTTAAATCTTAAAGGTCAAATTTTGGCGTAGTTGGCCAGTATTATCTCTCTTGCACAGACCGGGAGTCGAACCCGGGGCTTCCGCTTACCGGGCAGGAGTTCTACCACTGAACTACCTGTGCACATGTGTCATGTTATCATTCACTTTAGTGGATCAACTGCGTCTCCTCCCGGGGCTTCCGTTGGTGATGCTTCACACAATGCTATCGCATCAACTTCACCTCCACCTCACTCTGCCGTTGTAGACAACACGAAGGGTAAAAGGTAAGTCAGCCTTCATGATCCTGTCATTAAATCCGTTACTATTCTCGCTCACTTTAGTGCTCCCTCGTCCTCGGCAGCAGAGACTGCTCCTTTTGCTTCTTTAGCCGAGGCTTCTAAAACTGATCCAACGCAAACATGCGCTCGGGTTCGGGGAGATACTGTCCAAAGGTCAGTTTCCACCAATTCCGTTATTTTCGATGTCCGTTCGATCTCCATTGTACCAGGATTCGCATAAATTGTGTAATGCTAATCATTCAGATGCACTCTGAGAAGATGGGACGTCCCGGCCGTCAAGCAGATCGATCCAGAAGGTACGCGTTGTTGGGGCAGCGACTGTATTCAACAACTCGCCAGCAACATAAATAATCGATTTACTAAACACTAGATAGTCCTGCAAAATTGAAAAAAAAATTGGCTGTGAGTGCTCGCAAGTGCTCACAATACGTTTGCTTGCATGTAGCTGTTAAAATAAAATCGCCAAGAAGCAGACACCATCAATTTTCAGAAAGGCAAGCGTTGATAAAGATGTTACAAGAATCGGCTATCAGCGACGATGTAGTTGATTACTTTCCCACAAAGGTTAATGTTTTGCAACATTATATTAAAAACTAATCCTAAACATACATGAAACAAGCAAAGATGAAGATCTCAGTCTCGTAGCGATTAGCGGACGATTCTAACTAAAACTATTACAGGGAATCTCCTTCGAGATGTTGAGTTCCATGACCAAGGAGGAAATGGAAGGGAAAGGAATAGGGACCGACTACACACAACGGATTTTCGAATATTTTCAGGAGGAGTGAAATGCGGGTTTTGTTTTGCTTAATACTGGGTGTCATTTTGCATTTTTGCAACTCTTGCATGTAATAATATGAGGCCGTTTGCGAGAGAGTCGAGCAATGGCTGGCACAGCAATTTTTCTCGAATCCGTAAAAATCTGGTGAAAGAGGTTATCGAGGGTGGTGATCATCGTGGTAAAATTTATTTTTCTCTAAGTCGATCGGTGGAGCCATGCTGCAACCATGCTTCATGCCACCATTTTTCTGTATTTCGATGCTCCGTTTGTGAAAAGTCGTGAAAAGTCGGGACCGTAGGTAATCGACCATGGTGAGTCGATCCATGACACTCACGTTCCATGCAAATCATGCGTTCGACTGTTACAAAATCGTTCTCGAATGTAAGGAGGAAGTGACCTCCGAATTTTATATATATGATGCGCCATATCTAGGGGATCATTTTGATTATATTGTGTATGGGGAAAAAAACTAACATATTTTTGCTATCTTTCTTTTTGTATTGAAAATCTTGCCCTGACACCGCGAATTTCGGCCGATCAGTGAAGAATGAGGGCGCGAAATGAATGAAACCGAGTCCATTCTTCACTTTTCACTCCAATTTCAGCGAGAAATGATGAAAATGAGCGCACAACAAGGGCGATAGCAAAAATATGTTAGTTTTTTTCCTCATACATAATATACTCAAAATGATCCCCTTGACAAGGCGCATCATATATATAAAATTCGGAGGTCACTTCCTCCTTACATTCGAGAACGATTTTGTAACAGTCGAACGCATGATTTGCATGGAACGTGAGTGTCATGGTTCGACTCGCCATGGTGGATTACATACGGACCTAACTTTTCACGACATTTCACAAACAGACTATCGAGATACTGAAAAAAGGGGACATGAAGCATGGTTGCAGCATGGCTCCACCGATCGACTTAGAGAAAAATAAATTTTACCACGATGATCACCACCCTCGATAACCTCTTTCACCACATTTTGACGAATTCGAAAAAATTTGCTGTGCCAACTAGTGCGGGGGATTGATCGATTCTCTCGCAAACGGCCTCATATATCGTTGCATTTCTTGCCACAAATTCATATCTATATTATTGAGGACCATGGCATTATGTATGAATAAATGTGTCATTCTATACTTCTCAATGACTATGCCACTACTTTCTCCATCCAGCTGGAAGTGGCACTCGAAAACGTGCTTGAAAACTCCAAATTACAGTGTAAATCGACCGTTTCGAGTACAGTTTTTAAAAATTCTAGGGACTGGGATATGATAGAAAGATTCTGCCAACGCAGGTCTGTGGGCAATGTATCTGTGCAGGTCCTGTATTGGCGGAATTTTCATTTTCGATTTTTCCTTGGCGTGGCACTCTAAAACGTTCGCTTATTCTCGAAAATCTCTCACTTTTGCGCACTCTCTAACACCGCTTCGCGGCGCGCGAATCATGAGGAATGATCCGCCGCGATAATTGGATTAACTGGGCCCTCTGACACTCTGTGTCCAGTAATTAACTTTATTCCGCAAAATATGCTGGATATGACTTTGGCAACTCTGATACTTTGCATGCGACGCTTTCCTTGAGGAAGAACTGCATCTCGGATAGGTTCTCATTGCGCATGGAGAAGGGACGAGCGGAGCTTGCCTGATGAAAAAGTATTTTAAATTTTCGAATCCTCGATTCGCATCTATGAAGGGAATAAACTTCACCTTTTCATCAGAATGATAAAAAGTGGGTGCAATAGCTCGCTCGGAGAAGCGCTCGCAGTTTCCTTTCTTCTGGCACCTGAAATGTTTAAATTGCTGATGGTACTCTGCTTATACAAAAACGAAAGCAAATCTTACGTTTCTCCCGTTGGAAAGCGCTTCAAGCAGTGCTTCACGTTGTCATCGTTACAGTCCAGGTAGATTTGCACACGAGTTGCTTGTCCGGGCCACTGAACATCACAATTTCATAGATTTCTATCTAGTGATACAAGAACTGAATTCATACATCTTGATCCACAGTAGCAACAAAATCGAATTTGCCCTTCTTATCGACAGCAGTACCATTGACGTGCTTTGAATAACCTGCAATGTTTATTTATGTATCCCTTATGATCCCTTTCATGAATGGTATAAATGTGTTCTATAATCACTTTCCAAATCTCTCACTTTCACGTCGCGTTACTTACGAAACCCATCAAGGCCATTGTTCTAAGTTGCTGCGAGCGGCCCCAGCGACAAACTCCCCACCTTTATCAGACTTCACCACAATCACAGTCGCTTTAGGGATAAATCGCTTTCCACCGTCCTGGCAGAAGACGTTGCCTTGCACGTTGACCTGAACATGCTGGTTTATTCACCAACAAAACAAAAAGTATACACCGACCGATCGTTGCTCTGCCACAGCCAGCGTGAAGAGGAGTGGAAGAAGAAGAAGAAGCATCTTGATAAAGTGGCGATTTGGAATGGTTAACGCTAACTCATTCAAAGTAAGCACATCGCTATGCTAGCTCATTCAAAGTAATGGTATCGGGTATAAACGCGGTTGAGAGGGAGCGAATTGGCTACTCACTGCTTCTCACTATTTGGTGGCAGTCAGTGAGAAGTTTGTTTGCCGTTGGGATCTTTGGCGATTGAAGGAGCTCTCTCATCACGCTCTCTATTACGAAACAACATCAATGTAGGACGCAGTCAAGGGCCCTAATCAGTGCGGAAGGACAGGGACGATGATCTTGGAAAGGATAATCCTTGTAAAAAAAGAAACTGGATGCTTCTGAGCATCCCTCCTCTAGATTTATACTCACCAAATGTTCCCACGCTCCTCATGATGAAGAGTCTCCTGCAAATTCGAATTTATTCTGCAAGATTTTTGAAATACCGGTCCTTTCTCATAATCCCAGTTGTCTCTCCTTCATTTTCCTCATGTCTACCCTCTCATTACCTCATTTACCTATTCATCCCTCACCTTTCAATCCCCTATAAAACCCTCCCTCTCCCTCTCCCCCTTCATTCCTTCGTCTCTCGGTCGGATCGTCTCTTCGATGAATCTACTTCTCCTCTCGCTCGCTCTTTTCGGGTTCGTTTCCTGCCCTACCATGTTCCAAACTGTAACCTACCGTACCTACCGTATTCTTACTGTGACCTACCGTACCCACTGACCTACCGTATCCTACAGTAACCCCTTCAGGATCACGCTCCTCGCTGCAACTGGCGATTACGTCGATGACAATTGCAGTACGGTGCTTTCCCTGATTCCCTGATACCGTACCCTGCCGTATATTTTAGGGATGGCTTGGCAAGAAATGACTCTCTACATTCTGCGCGCTCTCTCACCTCTCTGACCGGCGAGATAGTACGCGAAATGAAGAGACGATTTCTTGCGAAGCCATCCCTAGTATATTTGCTACCATATCTTTCAGAACAGCATCCGAACGATTGCGAGCGCAAGCGCGCCGTTGAGAAGAGAGACGCGGGAGAGGGGGTGAGAGATCAAAGATCAAAGATCAAGAATCAGAGATCAGAGATTATCTCTTCAGCTTGCCGGAGACACCAACGGCGCCGTCGAGAAGAGAGAAGTTGCCGAAGCGGAAGTCGATTGCGGTGCGGAGGCCACCAGAAGAAGAGGTACGGCATCGCGCTGTGTCAGATACCGAACCCGTCTACAGCACCCATGCTATCGTATATCGATGCATGTATGAAATTCCCTGAACTGTCCGATCAGCTTTGATTACCGTAACCCATCATACCCGACCTGATCTGCCTTTTCCAGTTCCCTGCCGACCTGATTTCAATGTGGGCAAGCGTGACGCCAATAGCGCCGTCGAGAAGAGAGAGACGGGAGAGGAGGTGAGAGATCAAAGATCAAGAATCAGAGATCAAAGATCATCTCTTCAGCTGACCGGAGACACCAACGGCGGCGCCGTCGAGAAGAGAGAAGCGGGAGAGGAGGTGAGAGACCAGAGATCAAGAATCAGAGATCAGGAATCAGACATCAAAGATCAAAGATGAGAGATCAAAGATCAATTTTCAGCAGGGCAACACCTACACGTGCATTGGCTGCGGGAACGGGGTTGCATCGTGCAAGAAGTGCTGGACGAATGGAGTCTGCGAGAATGGTAAAAATCTACTTTGATCGTCTAAGAATGCTGACTAGAGCTCGAGATACGAGTCACCGTCTCTTCATTTCACACACTCTCTCGCCCGGTCGACTGACGAGAGAGCGTGAGGAATGAAGAGACGGCGACTCATATTTCGAGCTCTAATGCTGACCCTCACTATCCAACCTCTAGGCCCACATCTAACGTGCCCTCTTCTTTCTTCCGGGATGGATCGCTTCTGCTAAACAAACGGCTTTTCAGTGAAATTCTGCGGCGGCAAGCGCTCCGTTGAGAAGAGAGCAGCGGGAGAGGAGGTGCGAGAGATCAAAGAGTAAAGATCAAAGATCATTCTTTCAGATTTCCCGCGGCACGAACAACGTCATCAGCAAGCGCGTCAAGCGTCTTCCCGGGCGTTTCACGTAATTTATTACAACAATCTTTTCCAATTTCGTATTGTTACATGCAATTGAGCGAGTATTTACTAAAATAACATCTAGTTTAGGCAAAATGAATTAGCGCATCTTTTACAGACGCGAGGACGGCCTCGCGCTTTGCAGTAGGGTCATCAGAGGCGCATTGTCGTATTCGATTCCTCTGCTTCTGAAGTTGACAGAGCTAAGCTTACATTCTGTGCTTGCAGACGCGAGGACTAGACTTTGAAAGTCAACGAGTTATGCAACTAAGAACTAGTTCCTTTCAAAATCGAGGGAACTAGTTCCTTGCAAAGGAACTAGTTCCCTCCACTCATTCTCCCTCTCTCTCCCCTTGGAGGCCGGTCAAAGAATTGAGAAAAGGTGAGAATGAGGGAACAAGTTCCTTTCAGTGCCAATAAAGAACTAGTTCCTTGTAAAGAACTAGTTCCTTCACCGCTATGCAACTTGCGAAAAAAAAAGTTGTTTATCTTTCAAAGTCTAGCGAGGACGGCCTCGCGCACTGCTTATGCAGTAGTGCATTAGAGATGCATTAGCGTATTAGATCAGTGTATTTCTGTGATTAGCTATCGACGCCGTCGTGATAGAGATAGATGACTCAGAAGATCATTCAGACGCGAGGACGGCCTCGCGCACTGTCGCTGCAACAAGTTCAACGTCTGCAAGCGCTGCTACCTCGGCATTGGAATTCACCACTGCAAGAAGGGTGAGGAATAGGGATGGCTTCCTGACTCTCTTCATTCCGCACGCTCGCTCGTCTCTCTGACCAGGGAGAGATCACACGAAACGAAGAGAATTTATCTTGCGAAGCCACGGTCATTGGTTCACCGTCACCTTAGACGAACCCTTCGATTGCTCTGCCAGCGCCGAAATAAATTTAACTATTATTTGCAGTTCCCAACTGCTGAGAATGAACGATTGGGCGCCGTTCTTCTCGTTGGATGCCTCTTCCTCCACCTTCATCCCTCCATGTTTTCTCCCATCGCCCCTATTTTATGTGTGCATGTGATAAAGAATGGAGGAGAAAAGACGACGGCGCAGGTTGTAGTGACGAACATTCATTTATTCAGACAGACAAATTTCAAATTTGGTTACTGTTTATCTTTCACATAGTACTTGATATTGCACATGTCGTGCGTCTGCTTTCCTAATTTCTTCTGTACGAGGTTAGTGTTGTGCAGTTCGTACTCGTCACCTTCCTGGAAAAGTAAAATGTCAGCTGTTCCAAAATCCCCAGTAAAGGTAAAGGTAAAGGTTCGGCCACATCAAGCGATTTTACAGTCGAATTCGACTACGCAAAGTGGTGCTCGTCGGTGGGCCGACTTGCAAAATCCAATGCAAAATTAAAAACAAAATCCCCAGTAATTGATCAAAATGTAGTACACTTGTTAATAAAAAAAGAGGACTAATGAGTCCGCCAAAGCACTGACTTCCTCATCGCTGTAGTAGAATTTGGACGGGATTTCGATCGTAATCGCAGCATCGCATCTCTGTCCCTTGCAATTGAAGCTGAAACATGTCATTGAGACTTTGGGCGCTTGTGCTGTTGGGGGGGGGGGGTCTCGTACTTCATGCAAGGATCAAGGAATAATATGAAAAGAGGGGGTATCATCATGATAGGATGGTAGGGGTGGTATTACAATAATTTTTTTAATGTGGTGCCACCTATTATTGAATCTACTAAAGTAGTAATTGATTTTGAAAGTGGAGACCCCCCAAATAGCACAAGCGGCAAACATTGTCTAGAAATCACCCTCTACTACCTCTTGGCGATGCAATTCTTCGTGTTTAGCGAGTTACATTCGACGGACATGTACAGCACGAACGTGTGGCCCAAGACGCCGAACAATTCGAACTGCAAGAGGGAAACCAATTTTGAATGTCACTTCATCAGTAGAGCTCGAAATATGAGTCGCCGTCTCTTCATTCCTCACTCTCTCTCGTCAGTCGACCGGGCGAGAGAATGTGTGAAATGAAGAGACGGTGACTCGTATCTCGAGCTCTATTCATCAGTGTCACTTCATGTACAAATAATACCCTGGAACGGAAATGAATGAATGAATGACTGAATTTTGTTAGCAAAACGATTACTTCATGATCACTGCCTTGGATGCTCCAGGAAGAGCCATTCGTGGCGATCGTGTAGTTGAGAAACGTCGGATCGGCTATTTGATTTTGTTCCATGAGCACGATGGTCACGTTTGGCAGGAACTCGATGCCGTCCTCGCCCGTGCAGTGAATATGGCTGCCACGCACCCGAACCTGCAAATTTAGACCTCGAAATACGAGTCACTGTCTCGTCGTTTTGCACACTCTCTCGCCCGATCTAGTGACGAGAGAGTCGAGCGCTACTGAAAATGAAGAACATTTCTGATTCAAAAAGTGTTGTACGAAACATTCTAAGAACTCTCCAGCGTTAGCGTCTTATATGTTTTTTTTCAACTCAAGACACATTTCTCACAGGATAAATTTCAGAAAACTATTTATTCACCGATTTTTGATATTTGTTTTATTTGTAAAAGTTTTCATATACATATGAACTCACGTGCTTCAGGCCGGCTTCAGCTGAAGGAACGAGGCAAAGAGTCAGGAGGAGTAGGGCGATCATCGGAAGTGGAGTATTTGGAACTGGGTGCGAGTAGTATTTTATAGGGTGCTCATCAGTGTTGACAAATCGGCACTCGTCTCTCCTCATTTTTCGTACTCTCTCTTCTCTCTGACCGGCGAGAGATCATTCGAAACGAGAGAGGCGCGTGCCGAATCGTCATCACTAGTGCTCATTCCTGCTTTTACTCATTATGTAATGTGTTCCTTTTGAAATTCCTCTCTTACCCATGGTATATCACATAAGCTCGAAATTGTCGCTGTAACGATCGGAAAATGTGAAAACGGGAATTTCTGTTGGTTGAACCTGTGGAAGCTGAACAACAATTTTACCTGCTCTTTTCCTATCTTCGGATTTTTTCTCCGACAAGGGGTTGTCTATTTGAGTTGCTATGAAATGCTCAAATAACTTATACGTGGAATGCTCTTCATTTTCATATCTTCTTATCTTCATTTTCAATTTGAATGTAGTAAGTTTTCACAACTCAAGACGTATTTCTCACATGCTGGATTTCAGAAAACTATTTATACACCGATTCTTGATATTTGTTTTGAGCACAAGTAACTGCTACAGTTCGCTACTTGTAGGGGATCGGGGAGCCATTTCTTCTATTGATCTCCTCAGGCATTCTTGAGAGGTTTCCTGAATAAAATACAGTTAAATTGTCACTGAAGACCGCAATGAATGATGAAACTGCGGGATAAAAATGTGCTTTAAAACTAGAATAATGAAATATTCCCCACTTTTCCGGTTCCGAACTCTTCTCTGGCTCGCTGGCGGGCTTATTGGCATCGGGAGGTTTCCTGCGAGAACAAATTATAATTCCGTCTTTTTAAAATAGTTAATTATTGTAGCAAAGTCAATTTTGATTTTTAAAAAATAAAATAAATAAATAAATAATCAATAATCCCTCACTTCTCCAATTCTTCACTCTTCTTGTCAGTCTCTCGAGTCTTCGTCTCGGGAGCTTTCTGCAATCGAATAATGATTAGAAAAACAACAATAATAAACAAAAACACACGATTTCGAACCGTCTTTGTTATCTCATCGCCCTTCGCTGTCGGAGTACCGACCTCTTTTTTGTCGTCTTTCATGTCCTCCTAAATAATCATTTTACATGCATTTTATAGGCTTTTTCCTATAACAAGAGCCCGCTTTTTGTAAAATCCTTGAACAAACTTTTTCGTCTCGTCCTCTTTTCTTGTCGGTTTCTTTGCCTTTCGGGCTCACCACCGAATCGCTGTCTTTCTTCTTCTTCCTGACATTAAAATCAGGGTTTTTTATTTGAAAAAAACAATTTAAAACCGACTTCCTGCTCTTCTTCCGATGATCGTCCGCCCCACTCTCCTGCAAATTATTTAGATTATTTTTCAAAGATCAAAGATCAAACCTCGCTCTGCTCATCCTCCTCTTTCTTCATGCCAGAAACACGGCGCCGCACCTCATCCTAAATGACGGCTTTCCGGCCCCGCACAATTCCCGGTCCTCACCCTGATCTCATCGATCGATTTCGCCTCGCCGATCGCCTCGTACATCTGCAATAAAAACACCGGAGCCGGATAATAGGAACGGAAACCCGGTTCTGGATTTTCCGGTTCCGGTTTTGCTAATTTCCGGACCTTCGCCAGCTTCTGCTCCATCTGAGTCATCGGTCCCATCTTCTTCTCCGTTTCCTTCTTCTGTTTCTTCTGTGATACCTGAAAGAAAAAGTGCTTTTTAAATTTAAAAATTTAAATTAAATCAAATAAAAATTAAATAAAAATTAAAGTCTATCGATTTTGAAAATTTCCAACCTGTGGTTTCTTTGGCATGACCCTGCCGATCCACTCCAGCGACTCCCTCATATCGAGCTGCAGTGTTGTTGTTATTCTAAACAGCTTGTTATTGTTATTGTTGTTATCACTCACATTCCACTCAATCATAATACGATTCATAATCTTGTGCAGTTCCTCGAAATCTCCGCCATCGGTAAACTCCATCTTGCTGATTAGCTCGATAGCGAGAATGAAGGACTCGGGCAGCTGCAGCTTCTGGTCTGTTGTTGTTATTGTTGTTTTGTTATTCAAAACACGGTGTTATTGTTTACTCACCAGCGAACAAATCGCGAGGTGTCTCCATCACAGCACGCTTGCCAGCCATTATCTAGGAGATCAGAGATCATTAATGTATCCCTACCGTATGTCATCACTTTCCCTGCAAACATAACAACATCAAAATAAAGAGGAAACAATAACAACAACAACAACAACAACAACAACAACATACATCGTTGTCATTTCGGCCGTTCATCCAAACGTCCAGATTCGTCGATTTGAAGAACTGAAAATTGAAACCACCGTAATTTATCTTTGCGTCCTTCCTTGCTTCTACTGTATGCATACTGTACACCCTACTATACGTACTTATTATGTTACCGTACTCCTCCTATTGTAACCCTACCGTACCCCTACCGTATACCTCAATCATCATGTACACCCATGTCTCCAGGTCGTCCCTTCTGCCCAGCTCCTTATGCTCGTGGCATCGCACTGAGCAGTACTGCTTTGTGTACAAAGTGGTCGTCTTCTTGCGCGGAATCCTTCAAGGGTACTGTAGGGTTACGGTAGTCTATGGTTCGGTTGTCGACAGTATTCCGTCTCAGACACGTTCTCAGATGAGAGACTGGAGCCGGGAAATGGCCGGAGCCGGAGCCGCCATTTGTCACCTCTACCTCAGCCTTCCATCAGTCTCGCGATACTTTCTCGCGCCGCCAAAGTCGAGCATGTAGATGACGTTGTCCTTCGGCGGGAATCCGATCGAGTAGTTGCCCGGCTTGATGTCTCTGCAGAGCCGGGAAATAGCACATCAAAATCTGGAGCCGTAACCGGAGCCGGCAATTAGCGCACGAACCGATGCAGAAAGCCGATCTCGTGCAGCGACTCGATCGACTTGAGCGTCTGGCGCGCGATCCACATGCACGTGTGCAGGCTGGAAGGTGTTGTAGCTAATTGCCGGTTCCGGATCCTCCCGGTTCCGGCTTCGGACAATTGCCGGCTCTCACCGGAACACTTGCCGGAACATGGTGATGTAGATGTCCTTGAGCGAGTGGCTGACCATCTCCATCACGAAGAACTTGTACTTGGGCGTCCTGCCTGCAAAGCCGGTGCCGGGAATCCGGAACCGGTGCCAGAGCCGGCAATAAGCCGTACCTCTATCCGCGATTTCAGCGAAGTATGTCTTGTCGACTTGTCGACAAACCGTCGTCGCGATCGTCTCGAATACTTTGAGCTCGATCTGGAATATCGATTTTCGGAAATGAGAGCCGGAACCGGAGCCGGAGCCGTCAGTTATCTCCAACTCGCCTTCAATCGTTCCTGCTGCCTGTCGACGTCGACCCTCTCAGTCTTCAGCGCGTACACTTTCGTCCGGTCCCTCTGAAGGTGTACCTGAAACTGTGATTTAAGGCGAAGATTCTAAATCCCGGCTCCGGTTCCGGCCCTGTCTACCGTACTCCACCGTATACCTAGGGGCCACAACGTAGATTGCCGATATCTCACAATCTGTACAAAAGTGGTCTCATACTGTTCCTAGTGGTCCCAATAACATCATCCTTTTTACCGTATGTGATTATCTTGTCTCTGAGCCGTGCTAGAGCCCGAAACGTGCGCGCGAATCACACTGTGGGAGAGGAGAGAAACCCGAGACAGGAGAGTGAGGGGGCGGAGCATATCTCTCTCCCCTCCCTCTCCTTTCCCCCCTCTTCCCTTCCCTTCTCCTGCCAGTGTCTCATGCAAATTCACTCAGTTCGTGTTCAAATCGCTTGGAAAATAGTAAATGGATGCTTTCCTGTGTGCTTTGGACTCTTCGAATTTTAATTTATCAAGTTTATCGATTAGACTGCTTCTCAGTCACCAATCACAAGCAATAAACAATACAATGGTGAATAGTGCAAGTGACTGGCGTCCAGCTCGCACCACGGGGAGGTGAACAGTCAAGCGAACCAGGTTTTATTTACAGAAAGATGGCACAGAAAGAAAACCTATGGGGAGGGGATACGGTAACTAAGTTACGGTGGTAGGTACGGTAACATGGTTACGGTAGGGAAATCTAGGTGTCTAACAAGACAGAAAACGGGAGAGGGATGGGAAATAACTCTTACAGAACTACTATGGAGAAGCAAACAATTTAAAAAGAGAAGGCACTACATAATAGCAGGCAAAAACAACAGATAAAACCAACTACGAACTCTAAGATACTGTAATAGATACAGAGAATCGATAAAATCAATAACGCTATTTAAGATAGCAAACAATAAATACAATGACAACAATAATAATTATACTCTATGAAATTCTATGCTAAGATCAAAGATCAATTTACAAAGAGAGGGCAAACGAGAGGAAACTAGTCTACAACCACTAGAGGGAAGAAGATCAAAAGAGATCGTCGAGCAAGTCGAACGATCCCTCATCTAACTCTAACTCTAACTGGGAAAGAGGGATGGTCGACTGACCAGAGGGGAACTGGAGGGAGACTAGAGTAGTCTCACCTCTCTTCTCGATGGCGGTGATCTTCCCGTCCTCAGAAGCCTCTTCCTCCCATCGACGGATGGAGCGGCCCGTGTAGGGGTGGTCGATGGAGGACGTCAGAAGGGTACCTGCAAGAAGTACAGTAATACGTGAGGTAGATCAGACTCGAGTTTCCAATCGATGATATTCTCTAGATGAGAACGGTATCCCAAACGGAGTAATCTACCGTACCCCGAGTGTGGAGTACGGTATCCCTAACGGAGTAATCTATCGTACCCAGAGTGTGGAGTACGGTATCCCTAATGGTTCACTGAGTAATCTACCGTACCCAGAGTGTGGAGTACGGTATCCCGAGTGGTTCACTGAGTAATCTACCGTACCCAGAGTGTGGAGTACAGTATCCCGAGTGGTTCACAGGGTGATCTACCGTACTCCAAATATAGAAAACAGTACTCATTCAATCGGGAAATGATTATACAGTATCAAATCAGCCATAAATCAATAATACGAGTTAGATTACGGTGCTTTCGACCACTTTTGAGTAATAAATAAATATTTTTCAATTAAATATCTTGTATTTTAGTGAAAATGGGAGAAAAATAAGTGAACTAACCCTTCTGGTCGGCTTCAATGAGGACGAGGAGTCTCCGCTTGAGCTCCGCCTCGGGCAGCTTCTTTCCCTACAACAAGAAATCGATAAATAATGAGGTAGATCAATGAGAATCAATTAGATAGTGCACAAACCTTGCTGCTGAGAGTGTAGATCTTCTTCTCCGGTGGCGGCTGCTGCAGTGCCCTCTCCCTGAAACGGATCTGGGCCGCAAGTGCATTCGCCCGTGCAGAGTCTGAGGAGGAATCAAGCAGGGCGGTGATGCCGTTTTGAGATGTTATAAAACCAAAAGAGGAGATGGCATCAACCGCCTGATTCCGCCTTTTGACCTGCAGGGCGACCTTGGAATTGTATTCCTTCTCCTTTTCCAAGCCCTTCTGGAGAATTGCTTCAGCCAGAAGTGCCTTTGCACGTGTTTCCTCTGCCCGAATCGTGCCAATTGATGCTCGAGCAGCCGACACGATCGCGAGTCTCTCTTCCGGGGATTTGGAAGAAAGCCACGCCATCGTGTGGTTTTTCGAAATCAATAAGCGCGCTTCACGGCGGAAAATACACATGTGGGGGGAATGATTGAAGAGACGGTCCACGAATCCAAACGCACTTTCAATGAACCGATTAGTGGCAGATGCGCAACGAGTGCGATCCACCACCACATCATCGATAACCCCCGAGTACTGCCCACCGGGAATGAAGTCTTCGAAGAGGTGCTCAAAGTACCTCAACGATGACTCCATAATCAGTGAAACAGCCTCGAGAGAACTCTCCGAAGGGCTCACTGAGAGCAACTTCTCGAGGAACTGCTCGTCTCCGGCTGCGATTGAGTGCAGTGACGGGACTGAGCAATTGCCCGAGAAAAAGGAAACGGGAGTGTCTCTGCATTCACGTACCCAGGAAAGGAGAAGGGATACGGTCGTGCCCGAATCAAGCACGTGAGCCACATTTTCGGCCAGTCGCCAGAGCGGACCTGTGACCAATTGGTCAAGCAGGCCGAGAATTTGGAGGTGTTCAACGACGATTGGAAGATCAAGCAATTCACCGAGTTTGCCAAGCTCGGATCTGCCCGATCCCCTCTCATCGATGAACGTTTTCAAACTCTGGCGGCGGTGGAAAACGCGGCTCGCGAGAAGAAACACTACGTTGAACCTATGGCCCAAGAAAGAAGGAAAAGGAGACTCACAGTTGGCCTGATCTAAGTCAGACCAAACCTTGAACTCCTTGCTGCACGAGTGCAGCCCCGCAGACCGGTCGCCGAAGAGGCGCGCGACTTCCTTCACTACAGTGAAGACCGTCGGAGAGAAGGAGGGAACTTCTCGTCCAGTCACGAGACGTTCGTGTTCAGCCAGAGCCTCAAGCACGACATTGGTATAGTTAGCAATGACATGAAGTTGGCAATAGAACACGTGGAAACTCATCAACTGTTGTCGATGAGCATCGGAAAGAGACTCCCAGTCAGGGATGACTTTCGGGAGCACTTCTAACCGATACTCCTCAACCATGCAATTGAACTTGACCTGAGTGGCTGCGCGATCAGACATCACGCAACTAACTGAGGCCAAGAACCGGTCGATGAAGTTTCCACTTTCACTCACTTTGCCGACTGCTCTACTAAGACTGCCGAGGCGATTCCGCATGATGTCAAACGCTGTCTTAGCAGATTTATCGGCAACTTGAGCTAGGCCAAACAAGAATATCTCTTGTCCCCCATCGCCCTTGACCAATCCCGCCCCGAAGCACTGCAGTTTCGAACCGAGTTTGTTCGTCTCATCTGAGTAAAGGCACAACTGTTCACCCCGATCAATTGCTTGATCGAGGCGTTCGTGAACGTGCGCCTTCGCCACAGAGAGAGAAGCCACGGCCAGGTTGCGGACAGTGCTCGGGGAAGGAACTCGATCCAGCTTAGCCCCCGTCAGCTTCGCCACCGATTCCATCACCCTGCCCATTTTCTCGTCTGCTACTCCGAGATCGAGCAGTTCGAGTACGGTTACTACTGTTTCCGCAGTGTAACTCCTGCCATCGAGCAGATTCACAATTCCCGAACGACGCTCAGCAAGAGACTCTTCAGCCTCAAGTCGAGCGTTTTCCGAGAATCGCAACTCTGCGCCGAGGCGAGAGCACTCTGCGGATAAAGCAGCCACCTTCCCACGGAGAAGACTGTTCGCTTTGGAGAAAACTCGATTCGAAGAAGATAATGTTTTGTTTTGGCTGTTGAGGTCATCAACAGTCTTTTGCTTCTTCGAATCGACTTTCTCCCCTTGAGCTATCATTCTCTTCCGTGCCCGAACCAGTTGCGCTGTCAAGTTTTTGATCAGCTTTTTGCGGACAGCGCAACCTCCACACGGTCTCGGAGAAACAGGACGAGAAACGGGGGCAGGAGAGGGATTCTGATTCGGATGGGGAGGCACGGGGGGAGCCACCGGAAGGGGTGGAAGGGCAATGTTGGTCCCTAGGTAGGTGGCCAAGCCACAATAACTATTGAGAAAGTGGGACTTATCTTGCGCAGTCCTTCCATCGGAGATCCTCTTCTTCGTCTCAGCCGCGACGACGAGAGAGCGCTTGATGAACGTCGCGCATCTCTTGATATCATCTGGAAAAATACTATCGTATCCAATACATCTACCGTAGTCCACGTGACTACCGTATCCACTGCATGCCTATTTCACTGACACATCCGATTATGCAATATATTATTATAATTAATTAAATGGACACTTTTCTGGTTCGGCAATAAGGTAACCTTTATTAATGCAACCACTATGATTGCGAGAAGAAGGGTGAAATGAGAATAAAGAGTGAGAGAAAAGGAAAAAATCGAGAAAAATAGATAACAGACGTGCAGAGAAAATATGTTAAAGACCGAAGAGATTCAAAATATCAAGCAAGAATTGAATCTACGAGTGGATATTTACTATTTAATTGGAACAGGATGTCTTCGAATCAGGGATGTGCAACAATTTACCGGTATCTAATTTCACAATACTCTCTCGCCGAACAGGGAGAGCAAGAGAGCATGCAAAATCAAGAGACTGTAGAATGCTTTGCATAATCCAGAAACAAAGGCAACTGATACTTAGAAGAACTTCAATCAATAAAGCAAACTCAAACAAGATAATCTCTCGCTCTTCACTGAAGTACTCTTCATCGATAACAGAATTCACACACAGAATATGGATTAAATATTGACCAAGAAGAGCCAAAGATTTAATTTTTACAGCCAGATAAGAAAGGGATGTGATCAGGAAATTTTTCGCTGGTACTCTTTCCACATATCTTCCACAGTCAGGGAATAAATTAATAAAAAAACTGTACTTAATATAGCCAATGATAGACTTGAAGCAAGGCAACATATACCTCTCAATCATCTGATACCCATCACACTTATACACGATATAATGAAATAAATTATCTTAATTAGTTAAACCGATTACTTAACTAATTAATTCATTAACGAACAGAACATAATGAGTTAGACGATAAATTCACCTTCTTCGAAGCAGGTGCAGGACCACCACTATCAATACGACAAGAGACGTGAAATGAGAATAGAAAGAGTGAGAGAATGAGGAAAATCGAGATAAACAAATTAGCAGAAGAACAGTGAGAATTATCAAAGATTGATGTAAATCAAATATCAAGCAAAGAGGGAGCCAAAGAACGATTGGTGATAAACGGATAGAAATCAATCCATGAGTAAGGGAGACGACAAGGAGGGATTTCGAGAGAACAAGGGGCTTCAAACAACTAATAATAGCAAAGTGAACAAGATAAGCTCAAATTTTAAACTTTTGATTCAACTGAATTCAGACAGAGAAGATAGCAGATTTAGAAGCCGAGAGAAGCTCGAAATTACACCGACGATAAAGGTAATAGTGGAAAGAAAAGGAAGCAACCAAGAATACGACAAGATCAGATACACGCACTCTCTTGGGCGCTCTTTCCATTCAATATACATCAACATTTAAAAATAATTAAAAAGAGGAAGACTGGTATCAATATAGGCAAAGAAAGAGATGACCTAAAGCTCCTTAAATCTCTCTTTCTGTCTCTCTTTCGAATGCCATGCAAAAACGAAGGAACAAGTTTAAATAAAACTACTTTATCTACAAAATAATACACACCTTCAAGTGGACTCCTTCCGAGGAGTTTGAAGATCTCCAGGGCTACGGCCCTCTCCGTCTTCTTCTCTTTCTTCAGCGCCAGGAGACGGCCATACGTGATGTCCGTGTCCCGGACGCCGTCACTCATCTGATCGGAGACCCTCGAAACGCTCGTTTTAGCACAACGGGGACAACACAGTCGCGTAATCAGTGGTGAAATAGACGTGCGAGGCATATACATCAAAATAAAACAAAAAATGAGAAAAAACAAACATCAATAACTGGCTGAAAGTCGAAGTAATCGATCGATCGATTGGTCGCCATTTTTCCGTTCCGCGAGTTAAGTTGTTAACAACTCCTTGTTAAATAATACCGTTTATGAAGGCGTTCGAGAATTGCGATACACGAATCAACAAAATATTTAAAAGGGACGCACAATTCAACGACACCATGAATTGTTGTTTTTCTTTCTTGAGCATGCTGGCATGGACATATATTATTAGAAAATCACTGGCCAAAACTTGTCCTTGCACGGGAAATGGCAATATTAGCCGCAGTGTGACCTTTTTATTGAATTTTGGCCTACTTCTTGTTATTTTCAACAGTTTGGCCATTGATCAATCAAAAGGGGAAGGTGATAGCTACCTGACAAGCTTTTGATCGAAGGATTTAGTTAAGGATGAGCTTTGTGCGCCCCCCGTCTCGCTTTTTGACGAAATCGTGTCAACACAAAGTGGGCGGAGCTTGTGGCCCCTACGTATACCTTGTAGACGTTTCCCATGCCTCCCGCTCCGAGCACACTCTCCACGACGTACTTGTTCTGGTGGCACACGAACACCGTGCCGGGCTTCTCGAATTTGTCCTGACGAGGGTACGGTAGCCGCACCACGAATCGCGAACTGACCTCATTGCCCATTGTGGTGCGGGGGTTACGGTGGACGGATGGAATACTAGAGGAGAAGCATCATTCGACCGCCTCTGATGCGGGAAAGGAGTGGAAATGGGGGTAATAATTGCGTGAAGGAATGGAATGTAAATGCACAAAGATGGGGAATAACAGGATTATTGTTTTGTATGCCATTTAACCTTTTCATGGTCAATTTACCCTTCACGTTACCTTCATAACTTGTGAAGCACTCTATGGATTCTTGTCGACCTGCTGGCGATGCTTGCATTGTTCCCTGAACCACAAATTCAGCCTCGTTTGGGTGAAAAGCAGGCAATGAAATAATGCCACCTTGACCACTGGTTGTGCTCGTTCTGCACTCGGAGAAATAATCGAAGACATGCGAAGACAGCGACGCCAAGCATTATACATAAACGCGTTATTTTTCAGTTGTTCATAATTATTTTCTTATAGTTTGTTTATTGAGATGGGATCAATCGCTGTCAATCGTGAAGACTCCGTTCTCAATCTGACCAATCGGTTTGCAACTTCTGTCACAGTGAGCGATGTTGTGAGTCTCTTTAATTATTTATTTAGTTATTTATCTGTTCAATTTTGCTTTAAAAACCTAAAGATTGCTATTCCAGGACCTTTTCTCGAACCTCCCAGATGATTGTTTGCTAACTGTATTTTACTTTCTGAACAGGTCAACATTAATTTTCTAGCTAGCAAAAGTTTTTTTTAAAACACGAGAATAAGCAGAAACGGAGAAGAACAAACTAATATGAGACGAATCGCCAGAGAATCACCCATGCCGCGGCGGTAGCAAAACATATGTCCTACCCGCCCACCAAGTTTATGTAAGGTACTATCAACGATGCTCTTTCAAACTGCGCTTTCGGATTTTTGATATAGGGTCCTATTTTCGGGTTACGGTAGGTCAAAGATGGAGGATACGGTAGTTTTTCGCGAAATTCGCCATACCAAAATGATCATAACTCGGCTCAAAATGATGATAGAAACTTTTCCAAAAGCGAATTAGAAAGAGGAAAGCTCGGACTAAATTTCGAAATATTGAAACTCATTCCTGGCTGATGCGCCGGTGCGGAGCGGTCGGGTGGCCGATATTATGGTGCAGCTCTGGGAATACCGATTTCCCCAACAAGCCACTATGATTTTCTCAAAGCACCTATGTATGACTAAAAATTTACCAAAAATCAGAAAATTCTGAGATGGTAAAAAAAATGGGCCCGCACTTTCGTGAAAAGTGTCAAAAATGAGTTTCTGAAAAAGTAATTTTAAGCACTCTATTTTATCCCATATGTGCTCAAAGTTATTAAATATTAGTAGAAACACTCGAAAAAATCCATTGGTGCACATTACAGGTCCACTGAAATGAGAAAAATCGATAATCTGACCCATGGTGACCTACATTTTCAAAGTGCTCTGAATTAGAGCCCATTCAACTTTCTAGTGTTTTTAAAAGCGTCCGGGGGTAACTTTTTACGTAGAACTCGAAAATCGACCTTAGGAAGTGGTACCATCAAACCCGACCCAGACCCCATGGTACCCACTCCGGAACCAGGGGGTATGTGGTACCTCGGGAATTTTTTCTCAAACCTATACATGTGATAGTGAATATTGTAGGTCTCGACGAGATAAACATTTTCTGTGAAGAAAGTGAAGGTCTAACTCTTCTTAGAAAAAGGTTGCATGGGTCGGGAGAATTTCACAGTGAAATTTTCGGACCGTTGTAAGATCGGAATTTCGAGAGTTACAGTTGATTTTTGTGTCAGAAATTATCAATCTGACGCAGAATATTGATTTCAGAAAGTTTGAAGAAGAATGGACAAAAATAAATTTTTTGACTTTTTTCAAATTCAAATTTTTTTCGAAAAAATATTTTTTCTCTCAAAATGTCCCAAACGTTCCGAAAACTTTATTTATGATCAGATAAGTAATTTTCAATTAAAAACATAATGATTTGATTAGAAATTCCGATCTTATAACGGTCCGAAAATTTCACTGTGAAATTCTCCCGACCCATGCAACTTTTTTCTAAGAAGAGTTAGACCTTTACTTTCTTCACAGAAAATGTTTATCTCGTCGAGACCTACAATATTCACTATCACATGTATAGGTTTGAGAAAAAATTCCCGAGGTACCACATACCCCCTGGTTCCGGAGTGGGTACCATGGGGTCTGGGTCGGGTTTGATGGTACCACTTCCTAAGGTCGATTTTCGAGTTCTGCGTGAAAAGTTACCCCTAGGGCACTTTTAAAAACACTAGAAAGTTAAATGGGCTCTAATTCAGAGCACTTTGAAAATGTAGGTCACCATGGGTCAGAATATCGATTTTTCTCATTTCAGTGGACCTGTAATGTGCACCAATGGATTTTTTCGAGTGTTTCTACTAATATTTAATAACTTTGAGCACATATGTGATAAAATAGAGTGCTTAAAATTACTTTTTCAGAAACTCATTTTAGACACTTTTCACGAAAGTGCGGGCCCATTTTTTTTACCATCTCAGAATTTTCTGATTTTTGGTAAATTTTTAGTCATACATAGGTGCTTTGAGAAAATCATAGTGGCTTGTTGGGGAAATCGGTATTCCCAGAGCTGCACCATAATATCGGCCACCCGACCGCTCCGCACCGGCGCATCAGCCAGGAATGAGTTTCAATATTTCGAAATTTAGTCCGAGCTTTCCTCTTTCTAATTCGCTTTTGGAAAAGTTTCTATCATCATTTTGAGCCGAGTTATGATCATTTTGGTATGGCGAATTTCGCGAAAAACTACCGTATCCTCCATCTTTGACCTACCGTAACCCGAAAATAGGACCCGATATCAAAAATCCGAAAGCGCAGTTTGAAAGAGCATCGTTCATAGTACCTTACATAAACTTGGTGGGCGGGTAGGACATATGTTTTTCCTACCGCCGCGGGGCCTCTCAAATGGGTGATTCTCTCGCGATTCGTCTCATATATCAATCTATATCATAATTAATATACCTTTTCAGTGGCAAGAACAAAGTCATTCAGTTGTTTTGGATGAAATGCAAAATGTCGTTGTTGAAACGTTGGAAAAATATTCCATATTCACTCTTGGTTGGAAAAATGTAAGGAAACGTTGTAGCATAGATAAAAGTGTCAATTTGAGAAAACTCATTTTGGCCGAATAAACAGTGGTGAAAATTGTCAAAAAAATAGAGTTATTATTGGCTAAAAACCAGTCAAGAACAGTGGGCATTGCTAGAATGGGAAAACAATTGTTGACGCTGACTTATATCCATAACCAGAAGAGCGTCGTTCCCCGCCTACGGCGGTGATTTCGTCACTCGAACGATTTCGCATATCACAAATTTTGTAACATTTCGCAATCGCTATGGTGAGAGGAGGCTCTGCTGCTTTCGCTCCTCTGCGTCTATGCCCGAGAGAGTTTCTCTGGCGCTCTCGCCTGGGGACATCCGGAATGACGCTTGCGCCTAATACAGTAGATTCCATATAGAATAATGTTCATCATCAGATTCTCGTCGATAAGTCGTTTCTTGACTTCATTCGTTTAAAATGTGGTGCATTCGAGGAACTTATCATACTAAATGTCTTAATCGATGCAGCACTCGAGCCGATACAGTTAAACAAATTTGAACCGAATCTTAACAAAATCCTTTTTTTAGACTTCAAGATTTTCTTCTGCAACTAAAAATAAGCAAATTGCGCATTGAATCAAGACCGAGTGACTGGATTGGAGTAGTTGATGAACAGTTTCTACGACGATTCAGCGAAATTTCGGAACTTTGTTTTCTCAATTGCAAGTGGTATTCGAGAGAATGGAATACAACTGTGAGTGCACGGAACGACATCATATTTATCAATTAATTTTCCAGATTCCTCCATTGAATGTCCCCTATGACTTGCTTCCAACCATCTGTAGATACCAAGAATTGTTCTGTGAGCATATCTTCATTGATCCAGCAATGCTCATTGACTTGATCGTGGTTGGTTCGCTTATTTTTTCTTCCCAATTTAAATTCGAAATTCTGCAGATGCGTTTTGGCATGCCCTCCAGATTTGCTGTTTGCTGGAAAATGAATCTGACTTCCGCAGTTACCGACATACATCTACTGACTTTGAGCCGAGAAAAGGTACTGAATTTTCGAATTATTACAATTATCTAAATATGTTTCTGCAGTTTATCGTTACCAGAAATGACGATGATAACGGTGAAATAGTGATTGAGGAACGAAGAAGTAATTACCGATGCAGACTGATCCATTCAGAGGACCAGGAAGAGGAAATAACGTGCAAATTCAATTTACAATAACATCTATTAAACACTATTTCAATTCTTTTCTGTTGAATAAATTCTTGATAATCACAAAGTATATACATAGCATAGTATTGCAAGTTTCCCCACCGGCAGTGTTTGTAATACCGATTTCTCTCACATGGACAGACACAGCAATAAGCGTGTAATGATTACGGTATTTACTCCCTAAAAGACGCTTATTTGACAACTTTAAGACGCTTGGCTCTCATCTTTTTTTTTACCACATCCTAGCATCAATTATTTATCTTGCGATGGGAGAACTTGCTGAATCAATCAATCATTATGATTCCGTTCTCGTTCTCAATCGGTTTGCAATTTCTGCCGCAGTGAACGATTTTGTGAGTATATTTCCTTAATTCTTTAGTTATTTATCTGTTCAATGTTTCTTGCTGAAAGATGGCCATTCCAGGATCTTTTCTCGCACCTACCAGATGACTGCCTTTTAGATGTGTTTTCTTTTCTGAACAGGTATGAAGATTTATCGAAAATTACAGTAAACTATTGTTCTTCAGAGACTCCGTTGACATAATGGAAGGCGTCAGTAAGAGAATTAATCGTTTAATCAATATGAAAGGGTTTCGCAAGCCGAAAAAAGTAGCCATAGATCTTGTAGTTTGTCAGGTGAGATATGATCTCATTTGAAGCTTTTGAGATAAGCAATTTTGCAGGTTGGCAGTTTAGAGGTTTGCGTTTATTTAAACATCGTTGAAAATGGAGAGAAGTGTTGTCTGTCTTATGAGATTGATCAGCAAACAAACAGGATTTTTAGAAAACACAAAAAAAGGCCACAAAGAATCTGTTGTAAGTTTCATTTCGATAAAACATGGAGCTAATTTATATTCAGCCCCGTCAAAGCGTTTTTGCCAACGTCTCAAATGAAATTCGTCAAGGTATTGTAGAAATTTGTAGCAAATATGTCGCTACAACACTCTGGTTGAAAAATGTAAGTCAGCTTCATTCAAAGCAATAAGCTGTTCAAAAAATCTACGACGACAAATGATTCTTTTTAATTGCAATTATACTTTTCACAATGATTTTTAGATCATTCTCGATCATTCTTTCCTTGAATTTATCTCATTAAACTGCGATATATTCGAGGAAATTGTAATTTGTTCTGTCGCAATCGGCCCAGCATCCCAAAACAACCCGAAACAGTGCGTTCTTGAAAGAAGTTCAGCTTTTAAAAGGTTGTTTGAGGATTCAAGATGGTCTGCTCCAACTGCGAAGTCATAATATGCATTTCCAGTCCACAAGATCCTTAGTCTGGGCAAAAGTCTTGGACAAGGAATTTCTACGAAGGTTCAGCGAGAAATCCGATAATTGTATGTATATTGCATATTTTCCCAAATACTATGAGCCGTTTATTTGTGAGTATGCAGGTACTACCTAGGATTATAAATTTTTCCCGGAAAAATCACTTCAGAAAGTAATTTTTTGTAAATTTTTAATTAGAAAAAAAGTGTGCAAAGACGCCTCATGAAAAGACGATACCGTAATTTTTTACAGTAAATTTCGCTTGAGAAATTGATTTTTGAAAAGTATTTTTTCGTAAATTTTTTTCGTATTTTTTTTATGGGAAATCAGTTTTGAGAAAGTCTTCTTTTGTTAATTTTTTGTTTAAATTTATGATTAACATGATTTGGAATTAATATAAAAAAAATTTAACAAAACATGGAATTCCCATAAAAAATTTACAAAAAAAAAAATTACGAATTATATTTCGAGGTAATACCAGTATGCATATCTTGTGGCACTTAGGCTGATAGCTTCAAAAAAGAATTCTAGATCTCCAACGATTTGCTTCCTGTAATTTGCCGATATCAAAAACTTTATTCATCGCAGCTGTATATCGCTCCCCAGACTCTAGTAGTGGTGAGTTTTTACTACTTCACTAGGGTTCCCCCTATTGGGCCATTCCGCCCAACTGGGCTTTTGCGGGTTGGTCGATTCGCCCAGTTGGGCGCGGAATGATGGACGCCCAACTGGGAGCATTTCCTTTGTTCACGCCCACTGGGCGTTTAATATGAGTGACTGTTGAAACCGAACCGAGATTCAAAGGTGAACGAGTGAGGAATGAGCGATTCGAGAACCCTATACTTCACTTGAAATAGCAAGCAAATATAACAAGATTATGCATTGACAGATGCGGTTTGGTTTGACCTCGAGAAGTTCTGTTCGTTGGCAAATTATGTTGACGGCTGAATTAACCGAAGCACATTTATCGGAAGTGGATAAGGAGAAAGTAATAATAATTATTACTATTATTATTGTTGTTATTGTTATTATTGCTGTCTGTGTTATTTACAGTTCATCATCGTCTGGGCCAACACTCATTCCTTGATCAAAGAAAAGGGAGGAAATTACCTTTGCTACCGTCAAGCGTGAGCAAAACGATACACCCACGCTATTTTGCGCTATTTTAGCGTAAAATCGACTATTGGCTGGCAAATTCGCGATAGTTGATAAAAAGTCGCCATTTTTGGAGTATAAGCCCTCGAGGTGATTACCTAAAATGTGTTTTCTTAGTTTTTTGATAGGACTCTTCTAAACCCTATAACTCGGGTACGGTAATGTGGCACTTTGGTGGTGTAAAAACGTGGTGTGATGGGAAAAGCGGTATAAGCTAAATTGGAATGCTGCATTTGACATTTTCTGACCTGAATACACCAAATAACGTCAAAAAATGTTCAAGCGCGCCAATACGCTAATTTTGATGAATGCACCACATACACCACGTTTTCACACCACCAAAGTGCCTCATTACCGTACCCGAGTTATAGGGTTTAGAAGAGTCCTATCCAAAATCTAAGAAAACACATTTTAGGTAATCACCTCGAGAGCTTATACTCCAAAAATTGCGACTTTTTATCAACTCTCGCGGATTTGCCAGCCAATAGTCGTTTTTAGGCTAAAATAGCGCAAAATAGCGTGAGTGTATCGTTTTGCTCCCGCTTGGCGGTATCTCGATCATCCAACGAACATGGCGGAAATAATATGCAAATTCATTGTGTGAATCATGAAATATATTGTGATGGTTTTTTTGAAACATGTGGAATAAACATAAGTCTTTTGTGTACCCCACGATCACCCACAATGTTCATTCTCTTTCCTTCCCACTAGGGATGTCTTAACGGAAAACGGAATTTGTGAGATTCCACTTAGGGTTTCCTTCTTCAGGTCGCGCCTAGGCCGCCTGAACTCATTTTCCATCTCAAACAATGGAATGAATAAAGCCTAATCACAGCGTGTCAGAGAGGGAGACCTCCTTTGTTCTCCGCGTCCGACCCCCTTGCATGGTCACTCGAACACAATGTTTAAGAAATATCTATGAAACATATCCCATAACTTACTGATAAGATAACAAAAATGCTGATCTAAAATGATTGAGCTATCGGGGAGAGTACAAACATGTTCCTCACCAGTTCTGGAGCCGTCAGATATTTTTGATACCCCGCATCAGTGCAATTTTACATTGTTATTTTAATTTATATGCCATTTTAAAGTGTCTTATAGAAACCCCCACACCATTATTTGTTTTGGAATGCTCATGAAATTCCCTATCGATCCACTAACTCGGATTTTCCATAAAGTTATTCATATTCGATAAATGCATGGAAATATGGTAATTTTCATTTTTTTTTTTGGAAATATGGTAATTTTCATGCATTTCTCGAATATGAATAACTTTATGGAAAATTCGAGTTAGTGGATCGATTGGGAATTTCATGAGCATTCCAAAACAAATAATGGTGTGGGGGTTTCTATAAGACACTTTAAAATGGCATATTAAATAGTTATTTCATTGTACACTTATCACTTTGCTCTATGTTTCAACGGAACTGTAAATGAAATTGAACGATTTTGTTTCAAATTCTTCGAATCTACCTCTCATTCTTTATTTTCGACCGCACAACTCACTCGAGTAGAGTGAGAATGAGGGGGGTGACACGCATTGGCCTTGGACGCGATAATTGGATTTTCTACCCCCTCTGACACGCTGTGCTAATTGACCTAGCGAGAGAGAGAAGAGAAAGAGAACAGGCGGCCTAGGCGCCTATTTCTCTCATTCTTCACCACGATGAGTAGTCGACCGCGTTCTTCGAGCAAAGAATGTGGGAAATGAGCGAGATTGGGATATGTTTCAAGTTGGAGCACCCTAGTTTTCAATGCAAAAAACCGCACGATTCGAGATTGAGAGTGG